>CATIWM010128167.1:0-12677 GCA_949671775.1 Mallotus repandus | reverse complement strand
GTTTACAATTATCATGATGTATTTGTAACATCAACAAAAAATAGCCGAAAAAATAAAAAAAAATCAACAAACCAAAACAAAAAAATTAAAAACAACAAAAATCAACAAAATTTTATGGTGTTGATTTTTGTTGATTGTCAGTTGTTGATTGTTGTTTATTTTTGTTGATTTTTTATTTTTTTAAATTATTTTTTCATTATTAATGACAAAATTAAGGCCATAAATAAATTTTTTTACTTTTATTAGTATTAATGATAAAAATAATATTTTTTATATATCTCATAATTTTTATTTTTTATTGTTATTTTTTTATTTTTGACAAAAATCAATAAATATAAACAAAGACAAACAACAAAAACAATTGAAAAGCAACAACTAAAAAAAATCAACAAAAGAAATAAAAAAAATTGAAGTTGTTCATTGTTGTTGATTGTTGTTTATTTTTATTGAT
The DNA here is from genome assembly GCA_949671775.1 of Mallotus repandus. Taxonomy (NCBI): domain Eukaryota; kingdom Viridiplantae; phylum Streptophyta; class Magnoliopsida; order Malpighiales; family Euphorbiaceae; genus Mallotus; species Mallotus repandus. The sequence continues at coordinate 12,226 of CATIWM010128167.1, read as the reverse complement.
TTTTTATTATTATTTAAATTATTTTTTCATTATTAGTGAAAAAATTAAGGCCATAAATAAAATTTTTACTTTTATTTATGATGAAGACAAGTAGACTAAAGCTTTTTGGGTATATAATATTTCTTTGCTTGGAGTAGTGTCCAAGGATTAGAGTGGCTGCCTCATCCTCATGCATGCCTCATCCCCATGCTTGGAGTGGTGTCCAAGGATTGGAGTGGCGTCCAAGGATTGGAGAGGCTGCCTCATCCTCATGCATGCCGTTTTGAATTGTAACTTGTGGGGAGGGATTTCATAGTGACTTTTATGTTGTTAATTGTTGTTGATTGTTGTTTATTTTTGTTGATTTTTTATTATTTCTAAATTATTTTATTATTATTAATGACAAAATTAAGGCCATTAATAAAATTATTAATGTCTAACAACTTCTTTTTTTTAAAAAAAATTTGATATTTATTGATCATCAATATGTTACAAGTTTACAATCCTTATAATGTATTTGAAACATCAACAAAAAAAAAAGCTAAAAAATTAAAAAAAAATCAACAAAGCAAAACAACAACAAAAAAAAACTAAAAACAACAACTGAAACAACAAAACAACAAAAATCAACAAAATTTTATGTTGTTGATTGTTGTTTATTTTTTTTTATTTTTGTTGATTGTCAGCTGTTAATTGTTGTTTATTTTTATTATTTTTTAAATTATTTTTCATTATTAATTACAAAATTAAAGCCATAAAAAATTTTTTTACTTTTGTTAGTATTAATGATAAAAATAATAATTTTTTTATATATCTCATAATTTTTTTATTGTTATTTTTTTTTATTTTTAACAAAAATCAACAATGATAAACAATAAAACAATTGAAAAGCAACAACTGAAATAACAAAATCAAAAAAAGCAAAAAAAATGCAGTTATTGATTTTTATTTATTTTTGTTTATTTTTGTTGTTGTTTGTTGTTTTTTCAATTTTTTCATCATTAATAATAAAATTAAGACCATAAATATAATTTTTACTTTTATTAGTATCAATAATAAAATGTTTCAAAAACAAATAATAAAAATAATCATTCTAAATATAGGAAATTTCCTTAATTTTTACTTTTATTTGTTTATTTTTGTTGATCTTTGTTGTTGTTTGTTGTTTTTTCAGTTTTTTCATAATTAATAATAAAATTCAAACCATAAATATAATTTTTACTTTTATTAATATCAATAATAAAAATAATAATTTGGTTGTGCTGCGCGGTCAGATAGGTTGAACATCAATCTAATGATTTATGAGATTGGAACTTATCAGAGCAAGACAAGCAACAACGACAAGGACTTACAAACACATTATATGTATTTGAGAACAAACTTATTTTTCAATATAAAATTAAAAATATATTAGGATGTACACCAAAATAGAGATGCATGGCATGCAACAACCTTAAAATTATCACGTGCATATGATCAAACCAATGACAATTGAATCACGATTTTTTTTTTTTGAAAATATGATTCATTGAACTGAAATAACAAACTAAATAAACTAAGATTAAGACAACTGATTTACAGACTGGTAAAAACACTGTATTCATAACTAAAATAAGACTAGAAACTAGCTTATCAAACAGACCACAGTCTCAATCAAATAAGAAACAACTAACAAAAAGGATGGATTATGACGTTGCCTTCATCAAAGCTGGCTGCCAAAGCTAGATACCGGAGTGTTTGTAAGCCCATCGATGTTGGTCCGTCTCCAACATTAATATTCCTTCATCCCACTTTGTCTGCTGCATTTTATGAAGCATGAATTGATCTTCTTGAAGCAGCAAAACACAAATTTATGAGGGCTCATGTGAGGAATTATATCGAATAGGTGGTGAGCAAATAAAGCCAGTTCGACCAAAAAAAGATGAAGATTAACTTAGCTTACCACAACAATACAAATAACAAAGCTAGTAACACAGCACCTTAACCCACTATTCCAAGAAGGACCAAACTTTAACTTCCACAAAACACTAAATCATAGCAACTAGACCAAAACCCATTTATTATATGTTCAAATCTATAGCATTTTAAAAATAAAATAACATAGAAAGAAGAAAGGAAAATGAAGAAAAGAAAAGAAAGGAAAAGTATTAGGTGGTTTTTTGGCCATAGCACCTTAACTCGCTATTCATTCATTTTCTATAGGAACATCATTGCCTCTTCCTCTCTCTGCTTCTTCTTCTCTTTTATTTTCCTGTGTTTTCTCTTTTTCTTTCACATGAAAAGACTAAAAGTGGCTAGCAGGCTAAAATTGAAAAGAAGAAAGAAAGAAGACTATAAATGAAAAGTGAAAAGACAAAATTGAAAACAAAAAACATATAAACTAGATCGCTAACGAAATTAAATTGGTCAAAGGGGTTATAAGATGAAATTTCCTATAAAAAATTATTATTCTTGCCAACCCAAGCTCCATTTCTGAAGCCCATTAAATTTAATAACTATACTTACTTGAAATTCATTTTATTTTTATCTAATATATAATACACTAATTTTGAAGTAATTTTAGTACAGTTTATGAAATTCTGGAATTAAACTACCTACAACTTTAGAAACTGAGATATACAAAACTTGGAATTTTAAAATCATGTATTGAGTATTATATATTATTAGTTTTTTAGTACATAACAGAGTAATTTATGCTCTTTTTATGCTCCTTTTTCCCTTTTACTTCTCATAAAAATTTTAGTAAATGGTTATCTTTTTAACTGTACACTAATTATTAATTTAATTACATACATCATCTAAGTTTTATCAATTTATTATATTGGCTTTTGAGTTTATTTTAATCATATTAAATTTTCTAATAAAAATCTAAATATAATTTTAGAAATTACTATAAGATTGTTTTCAAAAAAAAATACCCACTTCAACTTTTTTATTTTCAAAAAAAACTAAAAAATAAAAAGATAAAATTAGTGAGTAAATTTAGAAAAAATTACTTTATAAATTAATATATTTGGTATAAATTCGTTTAAAAAATCCAAAATTGATGTGTTTACTTTAAATAAATATTTTGTATTTTTATTTAAAATTATAAACTTATAAATTTGTGAAATTATATTATATCAATGTCTATATCTTTTATAAGAATAACGTTCTCCTTTTTGTTGTTTTTATTTATTAAATATCTTTATTTTTACTTTATTATTAGAATTTTTTATTTAATAAAATAGTAGTTTGAATTTGAAATTTATATTGTCATAAAAATAGAATTAATTGAAAAATGACAAAGTATTCATTTAAATACTATCAAATTTAGACTTATATCAAATACAATATCATAAAATATAATAAATTGAAAAATTATAAAATATTCATTAAAATTCTTTTTTTCATTGGTTGAATTTTTTATGTTTCATTTTTTGTGAAAAAAAAAAAAAGATTTAAGTTCATAAATTTTTTTAAAAACCATCATACAATAAGTTTTTTTTAAATTACATTCGAATGGCATTTAATTAATAATTAGAGTAAATGGAACCATTAACCTTAAATATTTTTATAATTTAACTATAGTCAACTATTCAAAATTCAACAATGATTTATTTTATATTTTGTTTCGTAAATACTTTTTTAATGTTTGTTGATTGTATCTCTATATATATTTGTTTGTTTTTTAGGAGTATTGTAATACGATAAGGAGTTTGAGAAGAATGAATTGATTAGATGTCTATAAGGAAACACATTTCAACAAACCGCACATGTCTAGAAACATAGACTTCTAAAGTTTTGGGATCAAAATAGTGATATGCACTTTGTGATAAGGAGTAACCATGAAAAACATATGGTCGAGAATTTGATTCTAATTCGTTGGAGGTGTATGGTCGTAGCCAAGGATCGCATAGACACCCAAAGATTTTTAATTTTGAAAAGTTTGGAGCTGTGTTAAAAATCTGTTTATATGGGGAAGACATATTAAGTGTTAGTGTAGGCATTTGATTGATTAAATAAACAGCGGTTGCAAATGCAAACGACAAAAACTTAATAAGAAGATAGGCATGTGATAACGAGGCAAGTCCCATTTCAACGATATGTAGGTGCCTACGTTCTGACATTCCATTATGTTTGAGTGTGTAAGGCGATATGGTAACGTGGGAGATACAGTTGGTTGAAAGAAATTATGAAAGAGACAGGTATTCACCACCATTATAAGAGTACAGTGTTTTAATAGTTTGATTGAAGTGTTTCTCAACAATAGCTTCGAACATAATAAGCACTTCTTTGACATCAGATTTATTCTTCAAAGGATAAAACCATATGTATTTTATGAAATGATCAACAAAAATAACATAATATTTGAATCCATCAATAGAAACTATCGGTAAGGTCCAAACATATAAATATAAAACTTGTAATAGATGGGAAGAAGTGATTGTGAACTGGAAGAAGCCTAACTTATGACTTTTATTGCAAAGCATGTATTGCATGCATTATTAGTAAACAATGATGAAGACAAACATAAATTATTTTCAAAAATCATATGTTTTAGAATCATAAATGATGGGTGACTAAGTCTGAGGTACCAATTGGAAGAGGTAGCTTTGACAGTGGAAAAAGCAAGAATTGGACTAAATTTTGGCCACTCATATACTTCATCTTTAGGTTAGCGTTTCAGCAGTGTTACCCCTCTGCTCAGGTCCTTCACAAGAAAAGAATTGGATAAGAATTCAATAGAAGTATTATTAGTATTGCAAAATTGATATATTGAAATCAAATTCCTTGTCATACTTGGAATATAAAGGACATTATCAAAATGAAAATGTTTATAAGGAGATGGAAGCAATGTTGAACCAGTATGAGTAATTGATAACTCGGTGCCATCGCCAATCATCATATCATTAGTTTCGGTGTATGGAGTGTATAAAGACAGATTCTCCAGATAAGTAGTTACATGATGTGAGGCGCCATTGTCTAAGAGTCAAGAGGAGTTTTTGGATGATTTGGAGGTATAATGTGCTTTTGGTTGCCATGGTGGTGTAAAATTGTTAATATTGGACTGAAGGGGCTGTACTTTGTATGATTTACATCTTTTGGCAGTATGGCCTTGAATTTGACATAGTTGAAAATAATCAAGATAGGGGTGTTACTAACGATCATTCTGATTGCTATTATTACCAAAGTTTCTAGTGGAATTACTTGTATTGGTGTGCTGCGAGTTTGAAGTGCTGCGAGTTAACACATGGGCAGTGATAAGTAGAACAGTGGCTAGTGTGTTGGCATATAATGTGGCTTCAAAACCTTGTTAGTTATGTCATCATCATCGAATGGTGCTACAAGAAGAGCAAGCTCATCAGCCTTAGCTTTACATTCTACAGAAATTTTATAATACTTTTAGACTGTTTGGTCATGTGTTTTATTTGGTTTTTCACTTGCTTTAAGCGGCCACGAGATGGCTTGGTATAAGTGTTAGCTAAGATAGACCGAGCTTCCTTTGAGGTTTTGCAATGTACAACAAACAGAGTGAGAGTAGGAGTAATAGAGCCAATTATGGCATTAAGAATGAGTTTGTCTTGTCGAACCCAAAGAAAGTAAGTTGGATTCATAGAAATAATGTTATTATTTGTGAGAGTAGAAGCTGGACATGGCTTAATGCCATCTACAAAGCCTAACAGATCATACTCAACAAAAGGTGTTTCAAATTGCAACTTCCATGAAAGATAATTGGTTGATGTAAGTTTAAGTGGGGTTTGGGCAACAATGTTGATAGTAATAAGAGTGTTGTTTTGCTCATTTGTATTTCAAATGGTAGTGGTAGAGTTGACATTGTTAGAAGATATAATAAAGGTAAGAGTTTTGGTAGAAAGAAAGAGAGAGAGAGAGGATCGGGAGTGAGAGCTTTAGTGCTCTGATACCATAATACAATAAGGAGTTTGAGAAGAATGAATTAATTACTTTCAATAATTAGATACATGGTTTGAATACAATAATAGCAATAACAAACTTCCTATTTAATGAAGTTGTTACAATTTACAATCAGAGAAATCTAAACTAAAACTAAACTTAACTATTCAAAGGAATTTTGAATTTAAATATAAACTTCTCCATGAATATAGCTCTGTTATTATATTGTTCATCTTCAGTCTATGATTCTTTTCTTATTGAAAGCATATGTGGTTGTTTGTGGTGAGAAATTTTTTATTGATTTTTTAATAAAATTCATTTGAATATTAACAGAAATTTTTTATCGATTGTTTTCAATAGAACACTCATTTGGATATTAACCTAGAGTTAATTTATGGCATAAGATGGCTATTAAGTGAATTGTATCTATACCATAATTGCAAGTTATATTATTGTATTATTATGATTAGAAAATTTTAAAAAAAAAATTATTGTTGGGCGTGCCAAATTATGTTTATCTTTAGTCCTTTCACTGAAAACTTTAAGCGTGCTAAGTGTGTGAGGTACACTAATCAAATTGTGTCTCTAACTTCAACCAGACAATTTTGAACAAGCTAAAGGACTAAGCTTATGAGTTCTCTAACTAGCTATTACAATAGCTAAAGTCAATGCTTAAATGCTTTGCAAATTAATTAAAAAGTACAGAAATGAAACTAAATGCTAGGAAACTTAAAAAGGAATTTGGAAATTAGAAACTTCATTGAAATAAATAAGAAACTGGTTTGTACACAGAATTTGATTGAATAAGAACAATATTATAAACAAAATGCTAAACTAGGAAAATGAAAAATAAAAAGTTAAATTCTAAATATTGTTATTTTGTTGGAATGTTGTTTGTGTGTTGAGTGATTGGTTGTGTTCAATCATCTGTCGGAAGTATTCTCTTTATCCCTTTTTCTTTCTTGCTAACTGCTCCCTTATCCGGCAAGCCACATTTTTTACTAGAAACTCACTTCTCCTCAACTTTTGCCTCTGATATAACTGATTAATAAATTAATTAATTAATCATCTGGATCTTGGATTTATCAATCTTGGATCTTGGATCTTGAATCCTTCTAATAGATGACTGAACATGGCCAATCACTCAACAAACAAACAACACTCCAATAAAACAACAATATTTAGAATTTAGCTTTTTATTTTTCATTTTCCTATTTTAGTGTTTTGTTTATATCATGTTCTTATTCCATCAAATTATGTGTACAAACCAATTTCTTATTTATTTTAATGAAGTTTCTAATTTCCAAATTCCTTTTTTAAGTTTCCTAGTATTTAGTTTCATTTCTTTACTTTTTTAATTAATTTTCAAAGCATTTAAGTATTGAATTAGCTACTACAATAGCTAGTTCGAGAACTCATAAGCTTAGTCCTTTAGCTTATTCAAAATCGCCTGGTTGAAGTCAGAGACACAATTTGGTTAATGTAGCTCACACACCTGACACACTCAAAGTTTTCAGTGAAAGGACTAGAGATAAACATAATTTGGCACGCCGAGTAGGACACTGCTAAAGATGTCAAAAACTAGAAGTTATATTGGAAAGGAGGTTACCGAATCTCAGGACCCGAAGTTAGCCATTATAATAGTAAGGCAAGAAAAAAATGTTCCTTCCTTGTCGAATAATTTGAGAAGAGTGTCGCATCTCCAAATCCCCAGTATAATCTAGAGGCACAAAACAACCCAACTGAAAGGTTTCCAAGTGGTGGAAATTCATAAGTTTTCATTTTAATGTGTAACATGAAAAGTTTGCAAAAGAGCTGCGAACACATGTTGTAAAATGTAAGAAGCCAATCATAGCTCTTTCAGGCTATGAATAATAATATTGAAATAATGGGGCATTAACTGACTGCTCAGAGTCAACAAAATCCTAGCACTCCAGTACAAGAGGCCACACCTAGGCCTCTTATGAAGTAAAATTTGGGAGAATCTAAAAGTCAATCTATTCAAGAATTGGGGACTCCAGTCATCCTCTAGTGGTTCCAAAGAAGTGATTTCCACCTTATAAAAGGAAAGAGAAAACTGATTCTATCAAATGGTCAAATCAATATGAGGTTAGTGCCTCCTCATCAATTTAGTGGCTTTACTAATTATGTCTCTCATCTAAAAGTTTATGATGCAAAAGTGCACCCAATAAGAGGCTCGAGGGGCATATCAATGGGAGGAGCTGGGGGGGAGCCAAGCCAAGACTCCACTATTTCAGCAGTACACCCCTAGAAACCAAGTCCCAGTTGACATTGATATTGTAAGGGAGGTAGTGTAGGAACTTTATAGCCCAAATCTCATATAGATAGGCTCGCCTGAGTTTTACAAACTATATCCAGATGCCATTGATAGGGATAACCCATACCCAAGAGGATATAGAGTCCCTGAGTTCATACTTTTTTTGGAGAGGAAGGATAATCGACTCTAGAACATTTTTCTAAGTTCACTATACAGTGTAGTAAATTAGCAAATTATAAAAATTTAGGTAATTTTAAATTAAAATTGTTTCCTAAGTCATTAACCGGTGTTGCTTTCACTTGATATACAACACTACTAAGGAACTCTGCATTTATATGGCAGAAACTATAGAGCGCTTCCATACACAATGGAGCTAGAAGTCTATGTGGTAAAACTATCGAGGATGACATAAAGATCTAGAGAGAATGCTGATTCATTTATTGCACAGCTCAACAATATGAGGAACTATTGCAAGATCTTCCTGCTAAAGACTGAATATATAAAAATGGCTTAAAGGGGGTTGGACATAGAGTTATGAAAGAAATTCTAGGAAATGGAGCTCAAAGACTTCTATAAACACTCAACAACGATAGCAAAGTATGAGGAACTCGTTCGGGAAGAAAACCAGATAAGAAAAATAACAATGGGAACATATTTTCAAGAGGTTCATAGTTCAGAAATGGTTATAATATATCTCATTATCCAGGGATCTTGTGTCTTTCCCTACTTATAAAAAAGATACTTGATCTATGAAAGAAATCTTATTGCCATAAATATTCAACCATAGTAGACATTTGAAGTGTCCAAAATTGAGGAGATCTTTGATTTTTTAGTAAAAGAGAAATTTATAACCCTTCTTGCTAATTACAAAGCTCTAACAAAGGAAGAACAGAAAGGAAAGGAGTATTGTAACTATCATAACTCTTATAATAACTCAGCGAACAATTATTGGGATTTCAAAAATGTTATGCAGGATAGAATTAACAAAGGAGTCGTAAAGTTCCCTAAGAAAAAAGAGACAATATTAGTGGATAAATATCTTTTTCCTCTAATGGCTATAATCAACACAATAAATTTTAACATGTATTCTCTTATCAATCATAAAAAGAGGGTCCATAAGGAAATGAATAGAAAGAGAAAGTTACTTTTTAAAAATGTATAGGTCAAGAAGTTAAAAACTCTGGAAAGAGGAAAGGGTTTAAAAACTATGGAAAGAGGAGAGGGTTCCTTAAATCAAGAAGGTTTTACAGAGTGCAAACGGTTCTAGAGAAATAATTTTTAAAAAGAGGTCCAGGATTTATCAGCCCTCAAAGGTGGTTCCCTCCAGTCTATAACTTGGACTCAAAAAATGAGACTCCAAAGGTAGAGAGTTTTGGAGAGTACCTTTCATCACAAACATCCAAATATAAATTCAAGAGGTAAGCATTGAAGATATTAATGAGGAGGAAGATAATATTAATGAAGCTATAGAGGAAGTTGAATCCATTGCAAGCTTTAAAGAAATAGGTTCTACGAAAAAGAACAATTTTCTAGTTGGTAGTATTACTATCCAAATATGTTGTTGCTTTTGTTATTTTACTTCCTATTTCTAGGTCCCAAGAAGCAGAAGATGATGTGATAAAGATCCAAAGTGAAGCTAATCAACCTAAAGAAACTTTGGAATTAAAGGATTTAGGAGAGGATGATCTATTTAGTGGAGTCCCTATTCAGGCTAAAAAATATGGTGGATTAAAAAGAGTGATATTGAAGAAACTGTCATTGAAGATCAAGAGGAAAAAAGTTAAAGTCTTAGGAGATTAACCTCGAATTTTGTAGAAAAATGAAGAAATACTCCAAATTACTGGGATTTTCCACTATATGGAAAATGATGGAAAAATAAAGACTTTAATATACCATATAAGGAGAATTATTAGTGTACATAAAGAGGTAAAGTCGAACTACGGTTGTTCAAAGAGCTCTTCCCATAGATAGGCCCTAAGGCCTGTTCATGTGTATATTTTTCAAGTTTCAAACTAACTAAGGTTGGCCTATTACTTTATCAATTATGTTATTTGTTGATACATCAACTGGTGTTTTCTAAGAAAGTTTAGAGAATCTCCAATCAGTTCTTTAAACCAAAGAAATAAGGGATCGTCAAAGAGAATCAAAAAGAATCTAATAAGGTTCCAAAAATTTGTGCAATGGGATTTTCTCAAGGGTTCTTTTAAGCAAAGAATCATTGTAAGGTTCTCTACAAAATATGGATCCTCTACAATGGTTCTCTTAAATAAAGGATCTCAGCAAGGGTCTCTCCAAAATAAAGATCCTTTAAATTAATTCTCTTTAAAAGCAGGATACCTATAAGAGTTTTTCAGTAAGAATTTTCTATTTCAAAATTCTCCTCACGAGAAGATGAAGAATCTCCCTAATTTTCTCCATGGGGAAGAGTTCTCTCTAGAGACAAGGATTCTCTCTTTTACAAGATTTATTATTAAAGTCACACAAGAAAATTCTTTGTATCAAATAGGCTTTATAACCATTTATGTGCAGGGGGCATTTATTTCAACTTGAAATACTTTTTAGTAGAGGCCACTAAGGTTTATAAGCCCAAGATCCATGTGATTAATCAATTAATTGATTAATTAAATTAATAAGTTATGGCAGAGACAAAAGTTGAGAAGAAGTAGTTTTTGGTCAAGAACATGGTTTGCTGGGTAAAAGAGCAATTAACAAGGAAGAGAAAGGGATTGAGATAATACTTTCGGTAGATGATTGAACATGGTCAATCACTCAAGAAACAAACAACTCTCCAATAAAACAACAATCTTCAACATTTAACTTTTTACTTTTCATTTCCCTATTTCAGCGTTTTTTTATAATCTTTTTCTTATTCAATCAAATTTTGTGTGCAAACTAATTTCTTATTTATTTCAATAAACGGCAGATAATTGAACATGGTCAATCACTCAATAAACAAACAACTCTCCAACAAAACAACAATCTTCAACATTTAACTTTTTATTTTATATTTTCCTATTTCAGTGTTTTGTTTATAAGCTTTTTCTTATTCAATCAAATTCTATGTACAAACCAGTTTCTTATTTATTTCAATAAAGTTTCTAATTTCCAAATCCCTTTTTAAGTTTCATGGCTTTCAATTTATTTCTTTAGTTTTTCAATCAATTTGCAAAGCATTTCAGTATTGAATTTAGCTACTGCAACAGTTAGTTTGAGAACCCATAAGCTTAGGTCTCTTAGCTTACTCAAAATCATATGGTTGAAGTTAAGGAACAATTTAATTGGTATACATCACTCTCCTGGCATGCTCAAATTTTTCAATGAAAGGGCCAAAGTATATATATATATAATTATGTTCATCTATTAAGATATAATAGTATTAAAAAAGTATTAATAATTTGAAAATCTAGATTAATTTACTGATTGAACATGGTTAGTGTTGACAGCCAATTTTGGCTCATTCAACACACAAAAAAGCTCTGATTATGAAAAAATTAAATAAGAATGAGCCTACTAAAATAAGTAATGACCCAAAAGAATCTAACCTAAATATATTTTTTAATGGATCTAGCTCGAAAAAGGAGATAATAATAAAATAAAATCATAGAAATAGTTGAGAGAAAAAAAAAAGAGTGGGAGAAGTTAGAAAATGGGGAAGATTTTAGAGATAAAAGGGGAATTTTTAGTTAAGAAAATAGGAATGTTGGCAAGGAGTGGAGAAGTTAAAAAAAAAAGGGGGAAATGGGAGATTTTTAAGGGGAAATAAGGAGAGAAGTTAGTGAAAAAATGGAAGAATTTATTAAAAAAAAAGTGAGGGGAGTTTCTAAAAAAAAATGGGAGAAAAAAAAAGTGTATTAGAAAATAAGGTACTTTGAAAGATTTTTGAAAAAGCCAATTGAATTATTCTTTGGTGGGGCCATATTTTTATTTATATATTGGACAACAGTGGATATTGGCATTATTGCTTACCTCTTTTGATTTTTTTGGTACTATTACTTTTTTTTTATTTTTTTATCAATTTTTTATTTTTACTCTTATTATTTCATCTTGCTTCCACTAAATTATATTATATTATAT
>CATIWM010128085.1:0-17448 GCA_949671775.1 Mallotus repandus | reverse complement strand
AAAATAAGGATAAAACAAAAAGAAAAAAGGTTAGAGCAAATAAAAAAATAATGAAGGAATAAGAAGAATACAAATGAAGGTAAAAAAGAAAAAAATTAAAAAAAATGGGTACTCATGTAATTAATAAAAAAATGGGGTATTTTGTTGAAAACTGAAGCCCAAAAATTGTATATTTATGTAAATTTCTCTTCATTATATGACCATTGACCCATTTTCGAAAGGAAAAATATTACTTCTATCTTAAACTTTAAATCAATTATCAATTCAATTCTACTTTAAAAGTTATTTCAATTTACTTCTTTAACTTTATAAATTATGCCAATTTTATTCAATTTTATGCGAATGATCTAATTATATTTTTTTAAAAATTACTTTTAGGTCCCTATAAAATATATTTTACACTTATTAAATTTTTTATCATCTTTTTCCTATAAAAAATAAAATGTAAGAAGATGTTTTTAAATTCTAATTCTGTTACTCTTGACATAAATTTAAAAATTAATTTTTAAATATTTTCATAAATTTTCAATTTTTTACTAAATTCTTAAATTTTAACTATTTTTAAATTTAAAAATTTTCAACCACATTATTTAGAAATTTTTATAAAAGAGATCAAACCAAAAAAGTATTAAATAAAAAGAGAGAAAATTTTGAAATACTAAAAATATTAGTCAATAATATAAAAATATTTAGTTTTTTTGAAAAATATAAAAAATTAAAAAATTAAAATTTTATTATTATTTATAGTGATAGTTAAAAGTGTTTATTTTATTTATTTTTATATTTTTAATATTAGTCTATATAATAAATTAATTTACAAGTTATCATTTTTTTTCTTATTATTTTTAATTGATACACAAAAAATTAAAATTTTATGAAAAAAATTTAAAAATTTATTTTTAAATTTATTTCAAACAATGTTAAAATTAAAACTTGAAAATATATCAAAATTGTCACACCTCGTCTCACGTAGTCCATATAAACATTTAAAACTAACCATTCAACAAACTATGTAGTTTAGTCTAAACATATTCTAAAGACAAGTAATAGTGGTTAGACTTTATGTAAAACAATTGTTTAAAAATATATTTTATATTACTTTAACGATGTTCACTACTATATTTTTAGTTTACAAAGATTAATATCGATATATTTATTTAAAAAAAATGTTAAAATTAAAAATTGAAAATATTTTTCAAATTTTATTTTTCTTAAAAAGGAAGAAAAAATTGAATAACTATCAAATTTATTTTACAATGATCTAGAAGTAATTTTTAAAATTATAATTAGATCCTTTAAATAAAGGGATAACAACATTTTAAAACCTGAAAATAGTGTACTTTTTACAATTAAGGCCTAATAATTCAATTTGTAACATTTAAGAATTAAAAGTTTTTAAAAATTTAACGGTTAGACATAGCCGGTTAATTATAACAGAATGAGCTTATATGACACTAATTTCGCCCACATGGCATCCATGTAAGCACCTCAGTAGCCACATCAACCGCCAATATTAGCTTTTTCTTCTTCTTCTTCTTCTCTTTCTTCTTCTTTTTCCATCTTTCTTTTTCTTCTTCCATTTGCTTCCTATATCAACTGCCAAAATTAAAAAAATGATAAACACATTCATCCTCCTACAAATTATGTAATTCATGTAATTATTTAAGAGAGGTGAAATACTTGTATTCTCATGAACATTAAAACTATTAAAAGAGGTGAAAATGATCCTTAACCATTTTTCTTCTCTTCACTTTCTTTCCAGCAAAAATCTCTTTATTTATCTCCTAAAAAATTTGCACCACCACTACTAGCAACAAATCAGTATCATTAACTACGCACTCTTTTGCCACCTTAACAAAATCCCTAACCAGCTTCCTCACTGATTTCTTCTTCTTATCACTTCTCTTCATCTTATTTACAACCTCGTGCTTCTCTCCGTCATCTTCACTTTCCACATCAAACAAATCCATATATCTCATTCTCTTTGACACCTTAAAAGCGAGAGGTAGCAAAATAGAGCAGGCCCTTACAATAGATCACCTAATAGAGTTAGTGTATCAACCCCAAAAGATAACCTAATGTCAGTCCCAATCACCCCTAAAATGCCACTGATTGGATCACTGGGACTAGCGGAGGAGAAGGAAGAGGATGAGGAAGTCTATAAGACTGCAAGTCTTAAAGTTAGTCAAAATAATGGATAAGAAGTGAAAGTACTTATCGTATTTAAGTTTACTACATTAGTTTGTTTTGTGGGATTGTTCATTGCTAGCTTGATTATTGATAAATTGTAAAATTCCACCATTTAGAGTTTGCAATTATGGTAATGGTGTGTTTTGATATTAGTTATATATTCTGTGGCAGATTGGCCACTGAGTGGTTTTTAAACATTTTAGTTTTCTTGATTGAAAGGAATTTTTTGCTTAAAAAGAAGGTGCTTTATTTTGTTTATGGATTAAGGAAGAGTGTTCAGGTTAGACCATAAAAGAAAATGAAACATGAGAAGATTTCTGCTTGAACCATGAAAGGATTGATTAATGTGGTCACCGCTACAAAGTTGTCTACTCTCTCCAACACTCTTGACGAGAGTGATGATGAAGAAGGTGAGCAGAAAAAAAATGAGATTACTAGTGAATGGGAAGCAAAAGTCGCAGCTTATAAGATTTTCAGGAATGTAGCAAAGCTTGGAAGTAAGTGAGATTATCCGCTTTATCTAAAATTTCCTACAATTTTGTTATAGTTATTTATTCCAAGTTCATCTAACTTTCTCTATATTTAATGGCAAGGTGTATTGACGAAGAAGACCTTTTGCACTTCATGAAAAAAGGAGAAGGTGGACAGTGTGATCCATCTATTCAAAAAAGCAAAAGAAACAAGAAAGATTAAGAGATCAGTTTTAAAAAATTGGTTGGTTAAATCATATGCCATAATTATATTTCACTTGCATCCCTTTTTACCTTTATGGTTCAATGGGAAATATTGTATTTGAGTTGAACTTAACATCTATGTAGTTGTGAGGAAGAGGGAGGCTATTGCCATAAAACTTGCCAGCACCTAATGGGATACTATAATTCAATTTTTTTTCTTTGTAGAATTTTAACAAACAGGTAGATGATGAATGTATTTATCATTGAAATAGATTTTGGATTACATAATTTTGAGGAAAATGAATGTGTTTATCATTTTTGTAAATTTGGGAGCTGATATAGGAAGCAAATGAAAGAAGAAGGAGAAAGATAGAAGAAGAAAAAGAAGAAGAAGCTTATATGGGCGACTGATGTGGTTTCTGAGGTGCTTACATGGATGCCATGTGGGCGAAATTAGTGTCACATAAGCTCATTCTGTTACAATTAATGGGCTAGGTCTAATGGTTAAATTTTTTAAAAATTTTAATCCTTAAATGTTACAAATTGAAATGTTAAGCCTTAATTGTAAAAAGTACACTATTTTCAGGTTTTAAAATGTTGTTATCCGTTAAATAAAATTGGATAGAATTGATACATTTTTTTAAGTTGCAGGAGCAAATTAAACTGAGTTTCAAAATAGAATTTAATTAATAATTGACTTAAAGTTGATAGAATAAATCATTTTTCCTTTTCAAAATTCTTCCTGCACTGAACGGCCTGTCGTTCAGAAAACCGGCCCGAATATGTTTTAGGAACTTATTGCCATTCAAAACCCAAGTTTATTAACTTAACTTTTGCTTCTAAACTCTACGACTTGTCGTTGTGCCTAAAAAAAATTTTAAACAATCTCTGGCAGTTCAGCAGCAGCAACAACAGTGTTTCGCAGTTCTTTTCAGCTCCAAAAGAATCAAAACTGCAAAAAAAAAACTTCAGTCTTTTTGGGTTGTTTAATCTCTAAATTATATATAAAACAAACAAAAAAAACTGCAAAAATGGTAATGGCATCATCAGCTATTTCAGCTCCTATTAGCTTCTCTATCTCTTCTCGGAACAAACCCCTCACCTCCATGTCTTTATCATCTCATAGGTATTGATTCATCTTCATGCTTTTCTTTGTTGTATAAATTGCTTCCACATATATGTTTCTGTTCACTGTTGTCTTTTGTCTAATAATTGCAGAAGTTCAGCAAGGTTTACAGTGTCCTCTTTGAATAGTCCCTACAGTGATTCTTCAACAAGTGGTTAGCCAATTGGCTTTAAAATTGTACCATAGTACTCTCTGTTATTTTTTATTCTATTTTCTTTCTCTTTTTTTAATTTTGAGATTGACCCAGTTCGTTTTTAAGTTTGATTTGTGTAGTTCTTGCCTGAACTGGGTTTAAAGTCTCTAATTTTATCCCAATTGTGCACATGAAAGATAGAATTTTTATTTGAATTTTTTTTTTTGTTCCTTTTCTTTTTGAGATTTTTCATAACTTACTGTGTGGATTCAGTTAGACCCAGTTCTTATGCATGCTCATAGATTTGTGTAATGGTATATATTATATGGCTAAGTTACTATGTGAAATTGTATTGCAATCTTCAGGACTATCAAGTGGAAGTAGTGGTTTTCCTCTAAGGATTGATGAGAAGGATTTTTGTAATGCTACTCAAAGGTTCATTGCTTTCGCCTTGCTTTAACGTGTTTTCTTTTTAGTTTATTTTTTCCAATATCGCATTGTTCTGTAATTTATGCATTGCTTTTGTGAATTTATTTTCCTGTACAAGGACATTCCTTTTCGACTAATGCATTTGCTTAGACAAAAAAGATTTTATGGTTGACTTTTTAAACATGAAAAGTGAGGCCTTTGTCTAAGGTACATCATTCACTGATCAGCAGTCTTCATGATGGGGTACTTGCTTGCATTTTTTAGCTGCTGGCACAAATTCCGCTCTGTGAACCACAATTGTTACTTGAAAGTAACTTCGAGGGGAAAATAGCATTCACATCCCAGGAAAAGGAGTGTTGCACTGCACTTATTGCTCCTGATTGAACCTGTTCTTTCATTCATTCAAGACATTATTGCTAAGATACGAGAATGGCTTTTGCTTAAAATTGTTTCAATGAATTTCGAAAAATGGAAAGTTGGTTTACATCAAACTTGACAAATGCATCATATTTCTCATATAACTTGCACTGCATTTTTATAATATGTTTAAATAAATAAATGGCAAAATGATTTTGTAAAATAATGTCTTTTAAAGGATATTGAAGCTTAACTTACATAGCCTGCCAAACTTGTACCATTTGAATTAGTAGAAGAATTAGTTAAGGCACCTGTATAGATCCTGATTGTCTTATAAATTAAATCTTCTCCTTTTGTATGCACTACTGAAGCATTTCAAGATGTAATGTAGAAAATCAAATTTGACACTGTAGGTAAGGTATTGAAAACTTCATTTAGTGCACAGAATGATAACATGAAGACACATACTGTAAAGCTTTGCTTTTTGAGGGGAAAATACTATTCATCCATATCACAGACTTCTTCCTACTTGGTTACATGCACTAGAATCAATTTTTGCTAATAACTGCCTCTCTCACTTTCTGTTGAGGAGTAAATTTGCTTTTTCATCCTCCACAATATGGACTCAATGGCTTGAACTGAGTAAGAATAACTTATCCTACAATTTTAATCAGCACACGGATCTTTGTACCCTCTTGGATATAGAAGTTCCTAAAGCTTTGATTTACGCCTCTAGTACATTTAGCCATGCATTGGGTATTTCAGTTGATGAACTAAAATTGTAAAGTTGGAACAAAAGCTGAATGGAAAATTTCTTAGAGATCCATCCAAAATGTTTTTACATTCCTTGTGTAGTTCTTAATTGTAAACAAGTATATGCACTTATTTGTCTGTCCTTTTATGGGGGTATTCTTGTTTATGTGCAAAACCAAAAACAGTGGCGATAATTGAACGAAAACATCCCATGTAGGATGCATCTGATGCTTTGTCTTTGGCACACACCTTTTTAGCGATATGTTTCCTTGGAGAAATTCAAAAAGCATTGATATATTTTGGTTATTTATCAAGCCACTGTATACTTGGTGAATTAAATTGGAGATGGATAGATAGAACTTTGATTGATTAATTGTGGTGGGTAACCTAGTAAGTTAAGGAAAAGAATTGCAATGATGTTGTTGATGCTTTTTCCTCCCTAATAATATTGCAACCGCCACAATTTTTGTGTCGTCTGATCAAGCTGTAATCATTTTTTTTACGGAAAAACCATGTTAGTTTGTGTTTCGGATTCTACTTTTCTGTTTATTACAATGTATATGTGTTTATAGCATGTTTCCACATGCAGTTACATCACAATTGAAGCCAAAAAGGGAAATCCACCCATTATGCCTGCAGTGATGACTCCAGGAGGACCTTTGGATCTGCAATCTGTGCTATTTAGAAATCGCATAATCTTTATTGGGCAGCCTGTAACTTCGCAGGTGGCTCAACGCGTTATATCACAGCTTGTGACCCTAGCAGCTATTGATGAGAAATCTGATATTCTGGTGTGTATATGTCCTATCTTAGCTTACACATTTTGTTTTCCACTTCCGCAATCAGCTTATGGGGGCTTCTGGTACCCAATGATAAAGTATTTGTCTTAATGACTCTGTCCTGAACTTTTGTCAGATGTATCTGAACTGCCCTGGTGGAAGCACCTACTCTGTGTTGGCAATTTATGATTGCATGTCCTGGGTAAATTTAAAGATTTTTTCCCTTATTTTTTTATCATACTATCTTTGCATGCATTGTGTTATCATATTAGCGACATTGTTGTGGCACTCTTACGTATGCTACAAACCTCTGAGAGGTAAAAACAACAAAAATTTAAAAACTTTCTGAAAACCATCTTAACTTAAATAACTGTCTCTCCTCTCTTGAATAACATCACCACTGTTTTATGTTCATTGGAAGAGAAGTGAATGCATGCTTAGGGTCATGTTAATAAGTCCATAACTGAATAAGCAAGTAGTAGCCTCTAATCAGAATCCAATATTGATGTCTTCATTTAATGGTCTAAACAAACTCCCGTTTATATGCTTACATTTTCAATCTGAATAATTGTTTTTTTTCACCTCATTCCTATTTTCATTTATATGCTGGAAGTAATGATAAACCTTAATGTTCTCAGATAAAGCCAAAAGTTGGAACCGTATGTTTTGGAGTAGCTGCAAGTCAAGGAGCACTGCTTCTTGCTGGTGGAGAAAAGGGAATGCGGTATGCAATGCCTAATGCACGTATCATGATACATCAACCTCAAGGAGGATGTGGGGTAATGTCAACTTCCAAATTAATTTACTGCTGCAAAGAGAAATTTGCTTTTGTGAAGACTTTCATGATTTGAGAAATCTAATGTCCTCTTTGCCAAAAACCATAGAAATTTGTGTTGATCATTGTGAAAGATATTTCTTCATTTTTTGAAGAATTTAAGAGGATTTATTTCTTGCAACTTTTTAATTGGGCTTACATAGTACTAGTTATTGCAAGCAACACAAACTAATTCCTTTATGTGCTGTCATTTTGGCACAAAGGAAGACTTGATTGTAATATTGATCTTTGCATTCTCTCTTCGTTACCCACTATATTCTTATGTGAAACAGATATGCCTAACTGCTTTTCTTGTAGGTGTCTTATAGGGAAATATCATAACATGATGCATAATATATTTTTCTTGGTTGATTAAATATGTTTGAGTTGGTTAAATATGTTTGAGTTGGTATACTATGATATATTATCTATTTGCTTTGCAGTTGGATAGTCTATAAATATTCTGTGCCTATGATTACTGTTTATGCAGTGTAGTAAAAAAAATTTTTTTTTAATCATTATCAACTTGCTGTACATCAATTAGTCAATTTCTGTTAAAAAAAAAAGTAGTTAATTTATTTGTCAAAGGTGATTGATGTGATTGTGCATTATTTGCTTATAGGGTCACGTGGAGGATGTGAGACGTCAAGTAAATGAAGCAGTTCAATCTCGCCATGTCAGTCTCTTTTTCTCTTAGTCTCATTCAACCTGGTCGGCTTGCAATCAAGCTGCACTCCAATTGATAAACTGTATATCTTATTGTTAGTCTTGTTGAAAGAGATGGAAACCAAGACTTTTTTTAAGCTCACTTTAAGGTTTGAGCATTGCTGGCCTGTTTGTGACTGAAATTCTGATTCAGAACATGTTGGACTAAATGCTCATAAAGTTCTTGTGGTAACACGGTAGTTTAGTACCGTAAAATAAGTCAACCTTATCACCATGTATGGGGGAGTAAAAACTAGACGGTTTGCTTTCCCAAATGATGGCATTTCATGTTTAAATGAGCGCCCTGCTTTTTTTCCTCTCTCTCATCATTTTGGCTGTCCTACCTATTGAGACTTAAGCCATGCCCTGAAATCTTTTGACGATTAAATCCGCCTTTCAGTCCTAAATCTTTTTACCAATATTAGTCCCAGAAATTCAGCTGATCTGCTTTGCTAAATCATAAACATATAGGTATATTATTGCAATACTTTTCCATTGAATGCATATTTTAAAGTCTCTCTTTCCCACTTTGCTGCAGAAAATTGACAGAATGTATGCTGCATTTACTGGACAAACTCTTGAGAAAGTGCAACAATATACTGAGCGGGATCGTTTCTTATCTACCTCAGAGGTGTGTGTTTTTCTTTCTGAAATTGTGAGGTAATGTTTTCTGTCATCAATGGAAAGCTTGATCCCTTAACCCACACACCGACCCCCCTGGCAAGGACAATAAAAATTGTCCACTCTTTATATCCAATCATGAGAACAAACAGGTGATGAAAAATAAAGAAAAATATAATCTTCATGAAACAGAAAATGCAGCTGTCTTTTGATACAATAGCTGCAGGGATGTCCCAGTTATTTGGACTAATAATTCCAAATCAGAGGTCCTAATTTCAAATCCTAATTTGAATTGGGAAGGGGAGGTCCCAATCATGGTTTTAAATAACGGCCGTTACGTTATTTCTAGGTTTTTTAGTGTTCCGTTTCGTTATTCACCGTTAAATAACGGTTATAAATAAATGTATAAATAACGGCCGTTACTCACCGCGACAAATCACGAAATAACAGTTATTATTATTATTATTATTATTATGATATGTGTATAATATGAATTTTTCATTTTATTATATTTTTAATAGATTTCACGAAATGTATTATTAGTAATTTTAATCTTTATTTTATTCATTTATTATTTTTCTTAAACTGACCAAACCAATCATCCAAACTGAATCCAAATTCAAATTTTGGATAATTTTTAATGGTATTTGGTTTAGTTAAGACTTAACAGTTCTCATATTTGAAAACCCACTTATTATAATGTGAAACAATGTACTAGTTAATAGATTTATAGTAGTATATGTATAATTATTATGTGAGATAATATAACTAATGTTTGTTGTATTGCAGTTATGCTTATTAAAGTGTTGTATGTTTATATTTTCATGAACACCTTTAAAATATATTAATTCCAAACATTTTACAATTTTTCAAAAAAAAAATTCGACTTGGTAGGCCGTTATAATTATTTATTACCGCGACAAGTCTGTTACCATTACCGTTACATGCGACTGCGATTGTGGCCGTTACCGTTATTTGAATCTTTGGTCCCAATTTTAACCCCCTCCTCTTCTCTTACAGTAGTGAGCTGCTTGTAGCTAAAGCTATACAAGGTTCTGTGTTGATTTTGATTGTTGAAAGAATTGATGATGGATATGCTAAAAGTATCTATCATCTAACCATTGATGTTTAACACATTACTGGCAGTTGATGCTCTTCTGCATGCATTTCATCTAGTAGCTGTTTTGGTGAACTACTTCAAATGTATTTGGTTTATGGCTACACACTTTTAAGTATACCATGCGAATTAACCATAATGCTGCCATTGCTATATATGGTTGCAGGCTATGGAGTTTGGGCTCATTGATGGCATCCTGGAAACAGAATACTGAACAAGGGTTTATTCCTGCTTGGTCATCGGAAGCTGATGATAGTTTAGATGCTGAGTGTTTCTCTGTGGAACACTTAACCATATACAATGAGTTTGGGCTCACTGTATTGCCACTGTTGATTGGCACTTCTAATCATGTGTTTTCTTGTTATACAATTTTTTTTAAGAAAAAAAGAAATTGATTCTATTTTTTAGGATTTTGATTGTAAGTGAGCCCCCATTTATTTATTTTTAATTCGATGTCATCAATTGAAATAATTGCTCTGAGCCAAGTCCAAACTGTAGTCGTTGAATGGGTAATACTGGATGAATGAACAATTCTGATCTGTTTATAATGCCTGTGCGCTCTAAATGATGTTCCTCTTTAAAATCTGTGTCCAGTTCACAGGCATTAGAATCCTTTTTTGACATGTGTGCTTAACACTTGACAGTCCAGAACTCTAGTTCATAAAATGCCAGCCTTCTAATTTCTCAAATGACGATGGTAATATGCAAATTAGTTAAGACAGCGTTAAAACTGAATAAGCAAAGGAAACAAATATTTCAGCCAATAGGAATTGAAGGAAAGCCAGTAGAATAGTGTTATTAAACCTGACCATGAAATTAAATTTTACCATCTTGACTCAATTCTGCTCTAATTTCAATCTAGATAATTACTTGCAGCAAAACTTCATTTTTCCTCCACTATACATGGTTTTATGGCCATTGGAATCTGATCTGGTCACATAACTAATGTTAGCAACTAGCAAGTACCTAGTTGTATGTATTGGCCAAAATATAGATGAGGCAACGGACAAATGAAGTGAAAAAAAAAGAAGGAAAGCAGAGAGCAAGGAACAAGGATTGAAAAAGATGATAGCAGATGCTTTATTATATCTAATTCGGCCGAATATTAGACATATGTAATCTGCTTCATTTAATTGATTATGATTCTATGAGTTAAGCAAGCATGGTTACATCAACAGTACAATTTTGAATCACCAGGGAGACATCTATGCTAAGAATTATCCCCTCTCGATAAGCCATCCAATAACACAATCTTCGGCGGTAGCCAGTTCATTTACCTGCAAAAGAATGAGAATAGATGGACATGAGGCACAAAACTAATAATATTAGCTGTGCCATCTTCATTCTCCAAAATCATAAACAACTACCAATATTAACTGTGCCAATATGACCAATATGATTTTACCTAAACATGATAATTCCAGGCTTCAGTTACACTAATATATTCAATTACTGGTACACCTTCTTCACTCACAAATAGTAGGCATATTAGCCGTCCTATGAATCTTTCATTAAAACCCCACCCCTGAGCTGCATGACAAGTCATTTTGAATACTTTGTAACCTGTACTAATTCATGTGTTTATTCTTCTAAAGCACTGAATCACAAGTTCGTCGACAATCTTCAAAATAAATTGCTAGCATAGTCAAAGAAAAATAAAAATATTACCATAGTTTTGGTGCACCATTGTGAAATTGTGAATGGCTTTTATTAGCGAACCGTATCTCATAGATTTCAATGGCCCCATATGCCTGTGACATAAAATCAAAGAAGCAAGTTGAACAATTTAGGCCAAGAAAAGCAAACCTTTGTAACAACATTATGCTGAAGTCATCAAACATGTGTAAAAGAAATAAGGGAAGCTCCTTAAATATGATATTAAGCGCTGATTTTTATTAAGAATGAAGATATCCAATTAAAATGCATAGACTTGAGTAATTTCTGAAAGCAGGAAACTAGATATAACATTTAGGAAAAAGAACAGAAAATTTTTTTGGACTCCATATTTTTGGAAAAAAATAAATAAATAAGGCATCTAATCTCTTAAGGGTCATACTGCAAATTTTATACTCTCCCAACACATATATGCACACATGCATTTGCGTAAAATTGAAGTGCCAAAATATGAAACACGACCATCCAATCAGCAAATTTGAAATTTGAACTCAAATGAATAACAACAAATAGCTAATGACTGACTTTCAACTTTCAAATCCTATCAATGCTGTAAATCAATAATGCAGTGATTGACAATGCTGATGCTATATCTAAACAAACATCAAATTGAATGTAACTTCGATTTTAGTAAAAATTTTCACAGGGACATCCAACTTCTAAGGACGACAAGTAGCAAATGGAAGACATTGACATATAAGGACCACATTTAGCACTGGTAAATTCCCCAAAAAGCAATGAAATTCACATTGACAATTAAGTTCATTGTTGACAACCATTTAAGATATTTAATGACAGCTTGCTTGTACTCTCTAAAACCACCCAATTTGTGCAGGAAGACGGGTGAGATAGCACAAATTGATACAAAATGCAACAAGCACATCACACTCTGCAGAATGAACGAAGATGAGAGAAGTAATGGTAGATTTCCTATCCACCAAAAGGAGGAGAAACATAAAACATGCAGTATTAGACTTGATCTTTTCAATATAATTTGAACTAGTTATGAAACATGCACTTTTCCCACGAAATGGAATAACAGGGACATTAAAACTTACACTATCTCAGTATATCGAATTCTCCAAGCTGGAAACCCCAGGTGACATCTTACAGGTCCATAAACTAAAAGCAGGTTAGGTTCTGGCCCTCTGTAACCTGATAGTGCAGGAATAATAATTAGTGATTTCATGTAAAATTAAATTCGATAAAAAAAACAATTTCTGAAACCTTTCAACAGATTTTAGAATATAAACAAACCTAAAGTTCGTAATGCCTCATACAGGTGAGCTTCTGTAATGACTTCTTCCCATGCTACCTTGGTGTTAGCCAACTTCAAATACTTCGCAAAAAGCAGGTTAGCTGCCTTGGCTATTGCTTCCTTACCATCAGAGGCAGACGCAAATTCCAGAGTCATATGTTTGTGGTCCAATGTAAAATCCTTTTTGACAGCTTCCTGCAAAACCAGTGTACGTTGTGTGAAACTTCTGGAATCTGGACTTCTTACTTGCATTCCAAGGGCAAAACTGCAAGTCATTTCTATCACTTTTATAATAGTAATACAAAATAACAGCATGGATAGGTTTCTTAAGTTCATCTTGAACTAGTAAAGTTAGGTATATCTAAAAGAATATGAAAGAACAGTTAGCTATAATATATGCAATATTTCTTGATCAACAAAAATCACTTTGCCAAGCTGTTGATTAATAGCAACTCAAATTAAATTTCTACCATGAGAAAATCAATCTATCAATGTGCAAACTGTCCACTAATGCCAAGACACAAAAAGTAAAGGTAATAAATATTATACAGAGAGTAGACACTACCTCGAACAGTATTGCATTATTCAATCTGTCCACAATGAATTTCTTGGATTTCTTGAGAAATCCTATAAAATTAAAAAAAAAAAGTTTCAAAATCAATATATTTTAAACTGCATGAGCTAGATACAATTTACCATATATTTTCAAGCTATTCTAAGATTACTTGCAATAGTTAAAGAATATTTTCTTTTGCGCAGTTTCAGTTTTCATACACCATCTTTACCTTCCGAATCATAGAGGCATAAATGTCTCACACCCATAGCTTCAAGCCATTGCAAAAGCTGAATAATTTTATAAATTTGGTAAGCATCTTCACTTTCCACCACAACGGCAAGGTACCGAAGCTTGTCAATATCAAGGGCTTTGTAGCATTTCAGCAGTCCAGTAGAGATTAGACAGCTTTGAGTCACTTGAGCTATTCCAGCTACAAGGTACCATAAGCTGACAATAAGATGTACAAAATGCCATAGAAGTCGAAGACCAAGAACACCAATCTGCAAAAGCCTTAGAAACGAAAATTAATATATCAAATTTAGCTCGACCAAAACTTTTAATATGATCAACTTCAGTACAATATCAAAAATTTAACAAAGAAAATGAAAGTGAACAGGGAAGGAAGGGAGGGAGAGTGTTGAACGCCCAAATTAGCATTCTACGCATTCAATGTCAAACCAAACCCAATTTTCTAAACAGTCTGCATATAAGTAAGGTATATTAGTATAGTTGACTGTGATCTAGCATTCAACTCTTGCTTCTCAAACTACATCCTTATTGGCCTCCTACCACTCATATGTATACATTGATTATCTAACCATCTGATATCAATCTGAACATGTAAGGAAGTCTTATGCAAACCTTCCATTATTTTAATCAAAAACCAATGATATCTATTTATATCAGAATTCTAAAACTCAATCTTGTAAATGAACTAACTCATATAAAAGCAAAAAACGTTCCTTAAAATCTACAGGGGTGTTATAACAGTAAATTGAAAAGGAAGTCATGAAATTTAAGAAAATTTAGCAGAATAACACTGACCTGATTAATCCAACAGTGAACTCTGCTCAGTCCAACTTTCAAATCCATTATTCTCCTAGAAACATGAAATCAACCAAAAAACTAGATTAAATTATTAACCATTCAACAAGGAACATGCAAGAAACAAAACCCAAGAGTGAAAAGAAATAAAATTAGCTATATCAGGTTGGTGTCTGTGAAACTGTCACTGGTAAATCAAGGACAAAGAATTCTCCATAAGAGCACAGAAACCCAGAAAACGGAAACTAATAAAGGCCAAGAAAAGCAACAATTTTCATGTGATTAGAAAGAGAGGAAGAAAGTAAAAAAATTGGTACTTTGTTTTTTTGTTGGGTCTTTCACCAGTTGGGTTTTGTTTGGTTTGGTGTCTTGCGTTTTTTTTGAGTGAAAAAGGGCAGGGTGCTGTCTGTGTGGCTTTTCAGACAGTTCTAAGTTTTTAGTGAACTAAGGAAGAGCCGTAACATAGCAATTGCACCCTTTTTTTTTTTTTTTTGTTAAACTTTACACTTCTTCTCGTGTTATGTATGTCGTAATTCATACTCAGTGCATATATACACACACTTCTCTTTTTCCAAGTATTTGATTGGTTTATTTTATTTCTTTTCTTTGTATGATTTTCTAAGGATGATTATAGAGATTTTTTATAAATGTTCAAACCACTCTTTATAATAAATAGACAATCTAAAAAATAAAATTTCAATTAATTATTTGAGAGGCAATTAAATTATTTGTCCTTACCTGTCTAACATGCTGTGGCTCTAAATTGTTTTAGCCTATTACTCCCTCTATTTATAAATAATTATCGTTTAGAAGTTTAATTTTATTCTTCAATAATTAATATTTTTTAATATAAAAGAATTAATTGAATATATATCTACTTTTTTAAAACTTTATATAAAGATAATAATTATTTAAAGAAATTATTATAAAGATAGTATAGTATTTTATATATATATATAATATATTTCTTAATTTACATAAAAAATTCTTAAACGATAATTATTTAAAAATAGAAAAAGTACAATTTTAGGTGGGAGCATAAGGAGGGATTCAATTCCAGGTTCCCCCACATGCACATGCCTATAAGAGTTTTAACTGTTATCTGCTCTGTGTGTTTGTTTCTTGTTTTCTCTTAAAAATAATAAATAAATAAATAATTCATATTTAAGATTTGGATTGGCAATTCATAATGCCGTTTAGTCAAATAATCAATAACTTACAGTTACAAAAATTCAATAACCAAGCAGAGGGAGAGAATATTCTTTTTACGTTGTGCCCAGGAAATAAATCCAAGTGAATGCCGAACATTGAGAGCCTTCAAACACAGGAAAAGGCGCACAAACTCAAAAGGAGAAAGGAGACGTATGCAAGCACCTACATGACTATTTAGCATCTCCAGCTTTTGACAATTTTACATGGAGCAATACAACTAGAAAAAGAACCCAGATTCTCTGCAATCCCATACTTCCTACAACATTTAGTCCAACACAAATTAAATGGGCAGGCAATTTGACATTGCAGGTAAAAACAAATGTTAAATGCACGCCACATCTTAACTTCACCCCCACATACACATATCTTCTGCAGCTCTCCAGCTCCCCCACATAATCAACAGCATCCGTAGTAGTTTGAACGCAGCAACAAAAAGGATAAGACCACCAATAGTGGATACTGAAGTTCATTCCTGTTCATCCATAAAAATATTGCAGCCACATGCTTTCCTTCATTGAATCTACATCCTTCATAGTTCTTTCCCTGCGTTTTGTTCAAAGAAACAAAAATTGTAGCCAAAAACCACAGTGGACATAAAACCTTTCACTTCATACAACTAGCCAATATTGAATAGCAACATAATCACACAAATTGAGCGATAAGAGCAATTGTCATGTCAATCTTTCTGTTGTAATACTTATAATGAGACAAATAAATCAGGATCTTGAAGTAATATTTCAATATGTAGATCACATGTTATCTGAATGTTCATTTTCACTAGTTACGTTGTATGGCGGGGAAAAGAAATGAATTGAACTAACTAGTTTATATAAGTGATAAACAATTGAAACAAACATAAAAGAGCTTTGTTTCAAAACAATCAAAAAGTTGTAAGAACTTAACCGGGAAGCAAATTAACAGAAAAAGCATCTAAACATACAGCATTAACATATGACATCAACATATTAATTCAATATATTTTAACCAGATCACCATACAAGCATATTTGAACAGGCAGCAGAAAAATTTGAACAGATTATAACAAACTTCAAATTATTTGTTTCTACTGTCTTGCAATGGGTAAAATTTTGGAATAAGCATCTAGAACTGAAACTAGTACTTGTCAGTCTCATGCAGCAATGACTATAAGGTAGAGTATAATGAGATAAGATTTTTTATGCAGGAGAAATTTAATATTTGTGGTTGTTTTGATATTTAGGTGGCAATGATAAGAAAAATTAAAAGAGAGCAGAGAGAGGAGATGATTTTTTTTAATTTTTCCGTTGTTTGCAAACAAAAATGCAATAAAAGTTGAAGAAGTGAATTACTTCTATCTGTTAAAATGTGAACCCCACTTGTAAATATCTCATCAAATCACATCTATCTAAGAGAAATAAAAATCCAATGGATGAAAGAAGATTACAATTTCCCAAAGTTTCTCATTCTTACCTTTATAAGTTTCACACCATACAATGGAAAAAAAAGAAAACTCTAGTTCTAGTTCCTTCCCTTTTTTCCCTTGTTTTCCAATCAAAACGTTACACAAGAGTTCCATAGCCCCTACAAGTACAGCCTGGATCAATGCACTCTCAACATCGTTAAGAATCATAACAACAAGACTAACTGTTATTTATTATAGTCTCAGACCAGAAAGATGCTACTAAAAGACTTCAGAGGAAGCAACATATATGTCAAATGGTTCCAAAACAATCTCCCTCACACTATTGGCATTACTTAACTAGTTATCTGAAAGCTTTCCCAGAAATTTAATTTGTCCAGGCCAACAATACCAAACAACAGAAACATGAAAAGCATATATTGCTAAATGCAGCCATACCTATTGGGCTGCATCTTCAGAAAACCGAGCATCAAACGGAGCAGAAGGATGAGCATGCCCTGCAGCACCACTAGCTGCTCCTGAACCATGCTGCAACTCAATAACAAGCCATCGTACAGCTTTACTCATCTGCTCCAACCGAACAGCACTAATGGGTGGAAGACCCGTT
>CATIWM010128072.1:0-41336 GCA_949671775.1 Mallotus repandus | reverse complement strand
AAAAAAGTCTTGCGGCACCATGGCTCTATGTTTTTTTTTTCTCCTCTATGGAAAGCGGGGACAATATTTATAAATTAAAATTAGTATGCTTTATTTTAATAAATATTTTATATTTACTAACTTTGTATAATTATTTATAATTAAATCAAGTTAGTAAAATAATCATAATATTCATCTGAATTTAAGATATTTCTATTACTTTATTTATTATTTCCATATTTTTCTCATATAATATTACTTTAAAAATTATTTTTATCGAGTATAGTGTTATCTTGAATATTATCAAATATAATTTCATTTAAATTAAACGAATAAAATTAATAAAAATTCCTTTATAAATAAATTTTTTTCGTTTAAATTCCAACAAAATAAATTTTTAAAGAGTTGAGGGGAAAAAAAAAGCCTATAACATGCAATCTAATGTTTTAAAGCTAAGAAAAAACAACCAACGTTGGAAGCACTTATAAGAAGCTACATATAATATTTGTTAATACAAATCCATGGATATTCTTATTTTTTTGTTTCCATTTTATAAAATGAAGAGCTTCATTACAACAATAAAATTAATTATTGCATTAATATCTGATGTTGGATGTTATTTTGTTATTTTGTTAGTTTTTATTCATAAAAAATATTTTAACATGATATTGGACATTATGTTGAAAATGATATTTTAAATATAATTGTTTATGTTATTATTTTATTATATCCAATCAATAATTGATGTTAACTTTTTTTTTGTATTTAATACTAAATGTATAGGATTATTTTTAATGATGATTCAATCTCATTTTAAATTTAAATCTGAGATTTTTTATTTATGTTGCTTCTAAAATTATATTGGTTTTAACTAAGGAGCAATCGGTCAATTCAATTTTTTGAATTCATTAATTTTTTTGACTTTTAAAATATGGGTAGTTTTTGGTTAATTTAATGTTTTTCTTAAAGAAGAGCAATGTTGTTTTGGAGATTCAAACTATCTCATATATCAAAATAAACATGTCTTCCATTTAATCACATGTATTTTACTAATAATAATAAATTTTTATTTCTTCAATTGAAATCAAAATTTTCATTTCTCAAAAAATAAAAACCAAATTAAACTGAAATTGCTAGTTTCTGCTCACCCTTGCCAACCATCTTCGGTACTAATGCAGATATAAAAACTAGATGAATAAGATGTAATCAAAGATGTTAATTGTTATTTGAAGTAAATTTGTAAAATGAATTGAATCCAGAAAAGGGTTGTAGCAGACTTTTGATGTATATATATATAAAGAAATGATGTGGAGAAAGGGACTTGATGTTTTTCTTTAAATGAGAGAATCATTGACGTTTAAGGCACAACAACATAATTTTTTTTTTCTTTTAACATGGTTTTTTCCATTGTCAAAAAGGGTGGTTGTCTCTTTGTGAAGTTATTTCTTGTAGTACACAACTGATTTAATAAAATAGCTTATCCTTATTCAATTGTACATGTGTGCTATTCAAATCCAAATCCAAATCTATATATCTAATCCAAAATAAACAAACTATATTATATAAATATACACACACATATGTACGTAGCTCCATATGGATTTATGTGTTTGTGGGTGGGAATATATCGGTGAAACCAACTCAACTCCTGCTTCATTCACACTTGACATTTGCCTTAATTTGCTCAACTTAACTTGTAATTGGTTTAATTTGTTCAACCCTAGGGAATTGTTATTAGGTTTTTTCCCCCTTTAATCAACTACTCTATAGTTCAAGGAAAAAAAAAAAACAACTGCTCTACAATATGTTAGAGACGAATAGGCTGAAATTAAAAACTAATTGAAATTGACTAATTTAATTTGATTTGATTTTTATATTTAAAATATTGGTTAAAATCAAATTGAACTAAAAAATTTATATATATTTCAAATATGCATGTGTAGTTTAGTGGAATTTAACTTCTTCAATTATGAGAAACGTTGATCTATAGAACGCCACCACTATAATACATGTTGTTCCTTATAAAAATTATTTTTTCTATTTTTTATTTTAATTCAGTAGAACCAAAAATCAGACAAAACTTTATCAAAATTTCAGTTTAATTTTTGGTTTTTATTTTTGATGAGTACTCGGTTTGATTCAATTTGAACCAAATGCTATTGTCAAGTTCTAATTTCATCAAAAATATTTTTCATTGCCAAATGTTTAAATTTTTAAATATTTTTGGGGTAAATATGTAGACACTTTGCATGTATATACTATGAAATATATAATTAAAATATGTTAAGAGTAGGAATAACGAAGAAATTCTTTGTGGAGTATTTATAAATATATTCTCTCCTTAGTATTTATCTTTTGGAAATATGTTTGAATAATTTATTCGCTTGATAGGCTCATTAATTCTAAACTTTACCAACAGAATTTTCTATTTCTTTACCCGTTGCTATTAAAATCACAATGTTTATAATTTTTTATAAATTTGTTTTAATTTTTAAAATTTGTCAAAAGTATTTTAATTTTAGTAAATTATTCGCGATTTTAATATAATATGTGCTTTAGTCAAAAAAAAAATATAACATTGAGGTAGTGCTTTTTTTTTTATCTGACGCATCCAGTATTCCGAAGGATTCGACTAATCCGGATTTGACCTAAGTTGAACCCCGAAGGGCGGCAAAGTTCTCCTTATTAACACTTTTGCATATGCTAAATCTCGAATGGCATTCTTAGACCTTAAAATCTGATAATTCACATTGCCAATGAACTAACTAAGTATAATGCTCATGTTAAATACTATTATATCATTTTCCAAAGGCAAAAAACATTTTGATGTCGAGAGCAAATAATGTTGTAATTTAAGACAAAAAATCATGCAGTTGAAATTTTACCTTTGTTTGTTTTATGTATGTCCTTTTGCCCAATTTGGTAAACCAACTCTTGGCCTGCATTTCTATTTTTTTTTATTAATAGCCTACGGCAAATCCACATTGAATGTTTCTTGTCAATTATCACTATTGTTTTTAATTATTTCATTAATGGTAAAGTTATTTTTGTTTGAAGCTAAAAACAATTATGATTTGATTTAGTCATGGCAATATAAGCTAGCTATCCAAATAGTTACAATCATGGATATATATATATATATATATATACATATACATATGAGACATATGAGAAATTTTTATGATGAAATCAATAAATGGAAATAGTTTAATCTTTAATTTGATTAATTGAAGCAATGAAATAATAAAAATTTATTGATGTATGATAAAAATATTTTTTGGTAAAAAAATCAGAACTTAGTATATCGTTGATCATTAACTTGAAATTTGAAAAAGACTATTTTCTTTTTGAATAATTTAAAAAAATATTATTCTTTTAAATGCTAACTCAAAAAATAAATAAATAAATTGATTTGAAGGATAAATAACCTTTCTCAAAGATTTTTAAATTTATGCCGACAGTTAAGTAGTCCACTAGTTTAGACTTTTTTTCAATGCATCAGGAGGTTAAAATTTCAATTCTTAGTTTCTTTTTGGTTTGAAATGATAGTAATTCCCGTACAGAGTTCATTTAAAAAAAGTCCTTAAATATATAACCTCATTCATGTATCCATTCTTGCATCCAACATCATCTTAGTTTCCTTCCCAACCCTTCAATCTCAACATTCTCATGCCTACTTAAGTATAGTACTTTAAATTTGCCGTTAGAAACATTTAAACCATCAATTAAATCTATTATAAATGCATTACAAATTGAATGAGTAAGGGAAAAGAATGAAGAATTGTGTGATATCGGAAGCCAGTCCAAATGCACACTATGCACCATTCATACATTTCTTGCTTGTGTCACATATAGATAGATAAATTGTGTGTATATATTATGACACAAAGTAGCATTCAAAAATCAGAATCCATGGCTTAGTGGGTGTCCAATGTCCATACAAATACAAAGACCCTGTCAATATAATAATTAATAGGTAGAATGTGACCATGAAAGAGAGGAGATGAGAGGGTGTTTTGTTCTGTGTCTTACCAGAAAAACTGACCAAAGGGTAAGTTGAAAGGGGCCTTTCACCGGCCATCCACATCCCAACAAAAATTACTCACTGCACTGAAAAAAAATGCCCCTTGTGACTCTTCCTATCTCATGGGTCCCTTTTCTTTATAGCTCTCCTCATCTTCACTATACAACTCTCTTATGCACTCCATTTTTAAGAGAAGAAACACTCCCAAGAAGCTGCTTAAGAAGAAGAAGAAAAAAGAAAAAAGAATCAAAACAACAAAAGGGTTACTTACTGGTGGGGCTATTTGTGGTGGGGTGCTTAAAAGCACAATCAGAAATGGCTCAAGAGGACAAGCACTTCTCATCTTTCTCAACCACCCATTTGGGCCATTTTCTCCTCCATGCTATTCAATTACCATTTTGCCCTTGCTACAATGGTTTACTCTGCTAACATCTCTTTGCAAATCATTGGGTCATTTTAGTGCAATTGTATTAAAAAGGATGGGTGAAGAGCACTACTACGACTACACAATGTAAACTCTCGTTTTCTTTTTCCTTTTCTTTTTCTCTTTATTTCCCTCTCAAAAGTCTCAACAAAAAACAACAACATTCCTTCATAGAATAGAAAAAAGGCAGACAGGATGGAGCCAGGCATTTGTAGCTATAATTCTGTACTTCTTTTTAGTTTCTTTCTTGTGTTATTATCTTCTTCCTCTTTTTGGTTATATCTCATAATAATTTCTTGAAATTATAATAGCAAGAATAATAAGAATAACCAAGAAGATAAGTTTTATCATCAACCATTTTTCAGTATCATGGATTCAAGATTCAGAAACTATATTCTCTCTATGTACATGAATTTTTTTTATTTATGGTTTTTCTTGCTTAAGGATCATGGTGATGATATATACTTATATAGTGCATGTTCCTCTCATTCTTTCCAACACATATAATTACTGAATTTAATTGCTTCTCTTCTCTATTTTACCTATACATATGTATGTATGTGTTTTCATGATCTTTATTGCACTTCTTTATGTTATGTTTGGTTTGCAGTATTGCTTACTAGAGGAGAAAAACTGTAAGGATGAAAAGGAGATTAATTAATAAATATTGTTTATATTCTCTTTGTGTCAATTTGTATGATTAGTTTATTACTTGCTTTGTAACTGTGTTCCATTTTTCATGAAATTGCACTTTTTTCTTACCATATAACTTATGTATCTCTTGTATTAATCATTGACTTGATCTCTAAGATCAATTATATATAATTTTAGTACATGGGAATTGATTTCTTGTTAATATTTGCTGGAGCAAAGTAACACTAGTGTTGTTTTTTTCCTTCTCCTGTCCATATATATTTCTTTCTTCTCCCTGGAGCTCAGCTGCCGGCCGGCGAGTTCTGTGCAAACTCTTACAGTGAATTCTATTATTTAACGTCTCAAGTAAGTTCTTTTTTCTGTCGGCAAAAGATTATCTTTGTTTCTTGTGCTTGTTTTTGTTCTTGTTATATACTAATTAATTAACCAACCTACTATTAAGAAAAGGAAAGGTGGTTGTTGTAGCTTTGATGTTACTAATAAGATAGATCAAAGTACCAATTAATTATAATTGCAGCTCATTAATTAAACCAGTACCAATATTTGCAGTGGAAATTAATGGAAAATTACGGATGGTGTGGTGGGGAAGATGATATTGTTATTGTATATAAAAGCTTGAGTTGTTTTTTTTTTTTGGTTGGTGTTTTTTTCTAAACAAAGCATCATTGCAAATATGACAAGTTAAGGGTACAACAAAAATAAACCCCGTGAAGAAAATCTTTACAATCATGATGATGGCACTCAGTCCCCAAGTTGAATGCTGTTTTTTTGCTGTTTTTGTCCCTCTGCACATTTGGGTATTAATTATAATAAACAATATAATATTATAGAGAAAGTTTAATTAGTAGGGCACTCTTAGCATGATTTAATGCGACCATAATGCATGATGCATTGTGCATTCAACTTTGATGAAGATTGAACAACTTACCATTCTATTTTCATGGTGTATCATGTATAATTATTGTTGTTCCTGTTGATATTCACGGCTGAAATTAATATTAGGCAATAATGGAGCAAATTTGTCGCGAAAATGGTACTGGAAATCACAATTTTTTATTCATGTTTGTATATATAAGATGGCTATAGTGCATGAGTTTGAAATGTTCTTATATATAATGTGATTATATATATCACCAAGGAATAAGGTTTCTTAGTGTGCGATTTACTAAGTTAATGTTATTGTGTTCAAACATTTCTGCACTGGTTAGAAACATGTATTAAAAAATAAATATATTAAACTTTGTCTTAATGATCATGTTCATTGTTTGATAATAAGGAATAAAAAAGTGCATTATTAGTTTTTTTAAACTAAAGTTACTTCTTAGGTTTTTTTAATAACAAAACATCATAAATATAAACCTTAAAAATTTTTAGAACAAAATATTTTCATGATACAGTAAAATAAATAGGATATAAAACTTACTTAAATTTGCAGTAGAATTTATATTTGAAGTCATAGATGAGAAATTAGTTTCTCTCTTTATCTCTTAATTATTAATCACAGCTTATAGATGAAGTTAGAGTTGTATTTTGTCCTTTAATTTTTAATCACAGTCTATAGATAAAATTATGATTACATTTTTATTAAGAAAAGAAAAAATCGATTTCATTATATATTTATAGACATCCTTATTGTCATGAATATGTTACGGTACATGTTCTAATAATCTAGTAATATATTGTTCACGCGTGGGTTCTGGCATATGTGTATTCTCAGTTTGCAGTTGATGA
This sequence comes from Mallotus repandus, assembly GCA_949671775.1. Classification (NCBI taxonomy): domain Eukaryota; kingdom Viridiplantae; phylum Streptophyta; class Magnoliopsida; order Malpighiales; family Euphorbiaceae; genus Mallotus; species Mallotus repandus. The sequence continues at coordinate 34,524 of CATIWM010128072.1, read as the reverse complement.
TGAACTAAGTCAAGTAATGCGGCAATTACTGTATACTATTGTCTTTAATTTGGTGTGATAATGAAGTTTGCAATTAAAATGTTGTTGGGCACCTCATAGTTTAGGGAAAAAGAAAAAAGAAACATCAATGCTGAATTATTGATAGATAAATATTAAAATTAAAATAAATCATTCAATTAGAAGAATTTTTCAATTAGAACAGCCTGGTTAAGTTTAAAGTTTATGGCACTATTGTTAGAATTTCATGATTTAAGTCAACTCACCCCAATTTTGATGTGAACCTATGGGTGATTGTACAATTCAATTGTGAATTGAATGAATCGATATGAATCTATAATTTTTATTGATTTTTATTTATTAAATAAAATGAATCTTATTTAAGAAACTATACAATTAGGAAATGAAAAAAATAATTATTTTTTTATTAAAAAAATTAAAATTTCAAAACAAAAACACGAATCTAACTTGTTTGCTCTTTTTTATTTTTCTTGAATTTAACAAGACTGATAAATATAATTAACTTTATAAATTATATTATAATCCTTCCTTTTCGTTTGTTTTTAATTTAGAAGATTAGCAATATTGATTTAAACTTTTATTTTTTCTTTATTGATTTATTTTTTTCACAATGGCTATTTGTTTTAACTTTCAAGTGGTTTTGATGGGCTAAAAAATAATTAGTATATTCATAGTATTAGCTTTTATGTTTAACTTTCTCTTTTAGCTAAAAATATATATGATGATCAATGTAAATTCTATTATTTATACTATATTTATTATATTACATTATTAAAAAAATTTAATAATAAGTATTATTAAGTAATATATATTGAAATTAAGTAGTACTTTATACGAAATATACTTTTTATATAAAATATATTATTTTTAACTAATATTATTAATATAAAATAAATCTTACAATTTGATTCAATTTTCAATTCTCAATTTGTTGTGAAAATTTCAATTCTCGATTTGAATCCTAGGTTAACAACTAATTTATGTTGATCAATAGGAAAGTCAGACCAAAAAGTTTTGCTAACCATACGTTAGTGTATGCATGTATATATATTGATATAATAGGTACACTTGTTAATTATATTATGTGTATTATTAATATTTACTAATAAATATTGATATTAATAGTGAATTTAAAAATAAATAAGAATGAAAAAATGTTGATAAGAGATAATTCACATGCAAAATATGTGATAAAAAATTAACTTATATTATATTATATTATATATATACACACAAATAGGGAGATTAGGAAATTTACCTTAATAGTTTGATTAAGTATCTACTATTTTTTTAATATAAAAGGTCAATTCAATCATTAGTAAGTACTAAAATTAATAAATTTAATTATCGTTTAATTTATTTTTTAGGACATATTATTATTATTTGATTAGAAAAGTATATTTATTTATTTAAATATATTAGAACTATAGAAAACACTAATTATAAAATTATAAATCTAATAGGATTAATTAGAAAATATTTATTGTAATTAAAAATAAAGATTTAAATATATTAAAATAAGCATATATATTTTTCAATATGAATTTGAGTTAAGCGCATTCAGTTTTTCAAAGTTATAGTAATGATAATTTCTATTATAGGTAAAAAAATTGAATTTTAATATATTTTTATATAAAAATCAAATTAAAAATAATTAAATTTATGAACATTAATTCTTACAAAGAAAAATTAAAATATACTTAGAACATTAACTACTTATTTATTTTATATTAAAATAATAATTTTAATAATTAGTAATTAGTAAAAAAAATTGTGAACATTGTTTCACACACAATATATGATTAAAAAGAATAATAAAGAGTATCAAAATGAATGAAAATTAAAATACAGAAGATAAAAAGATAATAAGACGCATAAAGGAACAGTGATTAATATAAATGTTATAACCAGTATATTCATACAAATTAGTCAGGCATAAACATTCATCATCCTCTATATTTGTTATTTTTTATCAGTTTGACATCTTAACTTATATTTTTATCATTTTAACATCTAAATTTGTCTAAAATATAATTTTGAAATCCCTGTCAGTATACGTGACATGAAATAGCAAATCAACATATGTCATATCTCAAGGGTTTGATTGACAAAAAATTACAAGTAGAGGTGTCAAACTGACAAAAATTGACAAGCACAGGGGTGGTAGATGCATTATATCAGCATATTAGTGCATATTAGTGCATTTTAGGCAAATTTAAGTGTTGAAATGACAAAATTATAAATTGAGTTATCAAACTGACAAATAGTGCTAAACACAAGGGGCCACAAATATATTATACCAATTAATTTTCAAATGTGATAAAAAAAAATACTTATTAATAATGGCCTGTTAATAAAAAATTATATTAATTTATAGTTACAAATAAAATTTGAAATTCTAAATTTTTAAATTATTTTTGTGTCAACTTAAACTTGTTTCCAAATTAGAATAATTGTGACATTTGCAAATCGATAAAATTAATAACTTATGTAAATATTTGCTTACATTAACCCTTTGATTTGTCATATTTTTTTACTTTCAAAATAATTTATATTTTATTTCACTTATATGCATGTGGTATGATTTTTTTTAAGTATAGACTTATAAATTTTAAATAGTATCATCATATAAATCATGTTGCAACTAATTTTTTATTTATACATACAAAATCTATTTCAATCATAAATCAAAGAATGAATTTGGTAAATTGTAAATATTTTTAAATGAGCACACTCAAGATAATAATTTACGTTTGTAAAAGAGTGAAATATTGGAGGAAAACTAATACTCTAAAAAACAAGAAGATAGTTCATTATATTCAAAACAAAAATATAGTAATTCATTGCATCTTCAACAATATTTTAAAAATTAAAATAAAATACTATTGTCTAATAAATAAATAAAATAACTAGTCATATTAAATTCCTTTTGAAACTTACTTTTTCAACACAGCTGCCCAAAATTTTTCTTTTCTTTTTATTTTTCATTTATATTATATTATTGAAAGCAAGAAAATAAAATTTAAATTTTGAGATTAAAAAAATAAACCGTACAATCATACCTTAGATTTACATTCAATATAGCATTATAAGAGCATCTCCAATGTATTTTTTTTTTCATCTAAACTCTTTATTATTAAGAGTGGTTGTAAAAAATAGGACTCTAACCCACTCTCTATCTCTAAATTATAGATTAAAGAGAGAATTTGACTCTTTACATGTAGAGAATCAAAATTCACTCTCTATCTCACTCTTTATACAAAGGTTAATTAATACACCTCTATTTTTAATGCATATTCTTATTTTTTATTGGCTTATTTTATTATCTAAAATTTTTTTCACTTTCTTTCCATAATATTCAAAAATTAAAATTAAATACTTCTTGGATAAAATAAAATGAAAAGTGAAATATAAAAAGTGCATTAGATTTAAATAAAATTATTTATTTTTTATATTGAAAGATTTCTTAAAATGCTCTTTATTATCTAAAATGTACTCTTTATTTTAAAAAGTACCATGGTAAATGCTCTAAGTATCCTTTCATAACATCTCCATATACAAAATTTTTTGTAATCAAATGGATAAAAATTTAGCTATAAAAACGATGCGCACACCAATTTTTGTGTGGCAATATAAAAAACTTTAGTTTCTTATATTTTGTTAATATTTTTCTACTTTTGTTATTTAATTAATAAAATTTAATATATAATTAGTATTTATTTTACATTATATTGTCATATATATATATATATATATATATAAACTTTAAAATCATAAATGAAAATAAAATTAGTATTAAAAACTTTAAAATCATAAAAGAAAGATTAAAATCTTCCAATTATATTTGTTGTTTAATTTTATAAATATAATTTTTTTAATTGTTATTATTTTATTATTTAAAAAGTTTAACAACTCAAAGTTTTTAGTAGATGAGAAGTCGGATTAAATATATCCGTAGTCACTCAACTTTTGATTTTTTAAATTTTGAGTACTAAATTTTTATATTTTTTGATACTCAAACTTTAATTAAAGTATCAATCACCAGTCATCCGGTGGTAAAGTATTGGCGTGGTCACCAGTTGAAGAATATTCATCAAATATTTTTCATATTAGTTTCCACGTCATCTTCGACTTTAAATGCACATATGGTCACCAAACTTTAATTCTTTTTTTCAATTTGGATACACAATTTCAATTTGTTTCTTTCAATACCAAAATATTTTATTTAAATTATAATTATAACTTAATCCATCTTAATTCTAGTAAATAAATTATTCTCATCATATTAATAATTAACTTTTAATATTTTAATATATATTTAAATTAAATTGCAGGCAAATATTTTATTTATTATAAAATTATAAATTAATTAGGCCTAATTCTATAAGTAAATTATTCTCATCATATTAATATTTAACTTTTTAATATTAATATACATACAATTTAGATATATTTTATATATAAAAAATTTATAATGTTAATATATATTTTTTATATATAAAAAATTATAATATATATATATATAATTTTTTAAAAAATAATTTCTTGATTAAATTAATAAAAATAGAATTAGGTTGATGTCCTTGGTCTCTATTTGTATATAATTTAAATAACATACCATTTAAATAACTTAGGCAATCTCCAACCATGCAGCAAATTTGCTGTCCAACCAGACAACAAATTAAGCAGCAAATTTGCTGTGTTTGAACAGTGTCTCAACTATTTTGCTGGGCACTGTTCATTCCAGTAATCACTATTCACTTTTTTTTTTTACACTTTAGTCCTATACTTGTACAATTGTAGTATTTTAGCTCAATTTCATCTTAATTAATTTGTTTCCTTTTACATAATATTTATTTTGTTCACTTTTTAATTAAGAAAATATAAAATTAGTTTAATGTCTTATTATTTATATTTTTGTTATTTACATAATTATTTATATTAATTATATATATTATTAATTATATTCACATGAATATAGAATAAACACTGAATAAATATTATAAACATTACCTAAATATTTAATATTTATTAGAATATTATTTTTAAACTAATTTTGGTTCCAATTATATAAAATTTGGATTAAGATAATTAATTATTAAACTAAACTATCATTAAAATAAATATAATATTTAATTATATAATATTTATAAATGACTATTAAAATCAAATAATTTGAATGAATATGTAAAAAATATAAAGTATATGCGCAATTTGTAAAAATAATAAAAAGTAAGAAAATAATAAATAATAAGAGATATAAAAGAATATACTGAGAATATTTCTTTTAGTGTGTAAATTGATATTATAGATTAGAGATGAAATACTGTACAAATAGTAAATTTGATGTAAAGTGTGCAGCAAATTTGTTGTTTGGGTTAGAGATGACCTTAGATTAACTAAAATTTATTAAAATGAGATTAACTGTTAATCCCTTTAACAATTAAGGGTGCATATTTTAAATTTATCAAATAAAAAAAATAAGATTAATGCATTATAAAGTAACAATTAACCTCAATTCAAATACATTCTAAATATTAAAAATTACTATAAATTATATAGAGAAAACTATTTTGTCAAAATTATAGTATTTTTTTATTATATATTTTCATTTTTTTATACCAAAATTAGGGATTCAATTAATTTATTGATGCATTAAAGAGAATTACACTATTAAACTCTTGATTCTGAACTTATCTATTTGTACATTTTTTATATGTGATTTATTCAACACCTCCAAATAATGGAAATTTTTTTTCTATATTAGGATAATATACTCAATGATTGAATGTAAATAGTAAAATTAAATATTTTATTTTTATTGAATAAGCATTTTATACTTGACATCCGAGCATAGAATGCAGAATACAAAGTGCCGGCAAGAATATCCCCTACGTAATCCCAATAAAAATTTGATTATGAACATAAACGCGTAGTTACAAAGAAGAAGCAATATATATCTAACCATGGATATGTCTCCACGCAATCATATCCAAAGCCACATCATCGCTAGTATTCATGCAACGCAAGATATTTTCCGGACACGGAAGGGTATTAAAGTATTTTCACATGAAAACCTGTCATCAGTCAATTCTATCTAAAGAGCTGTCGCTTTCTCGTCGATTTCGAAGTGTCTCGAAACCCAAACACTTTCTATATATAAATACCTGCCATCTCGTTATCAAACCTGTCACGAGCAAACTCACATAATCGCTGTAAGATTCTGATCGGAGCACCGGCGAATAATCAGATTTCACCGCACCGTCTGATCTGATCCGACCGGCGAATCATCTCAACGGATTGAAAGTTCGTTATTCTGTAAAAAAATAAATTCGTATATTGAATTCGTAATCTGCTTTATTTTCGTTATCCTTTTTTGGTTAAATGGTAATGTAATGAAGTAGAAATGATATTTTACTTAATTGATCGTTTTAGTTGTTTTGTGTTTGATAAAAAATGTGATTTGAAGCTTCAGGTTTCGGTGCGTTGTAGTGGTTTCTCTTGAAGGTTTTGGATCATTTTTCTCTTGTTCGGTTTGTGCTTTAATGATTTTTTGTTTGCGTTGTGGCTTTGTTTTGGTGTTTAACTTGTTGAATTGTTGGCGTGATTGCTTGCTTATTCAGTGTGTTGTGTGATCAATTACCATGGAAAGAATTAAAGAAGTCCCGGATAAACTTTCAGTCTTGATGATTGCGCCTTTTTTTTTTTTTTTGGATTCAAGCAGATAGATGAGCATTTTATATCTAAATGCATTTGCTATGATCATCATCTGAATCGTGATCAAGGCGATCAAGAAATGTTTTATTTATATAATGATGAAAAGAAGAGAGTTGGATGGTTGCTTTGGGGAAAATTAGTTAAGCTCTCGTGTTCTGGAACCCCTGTTTTCTTGTTGGTTTTCCCGTGTCTGTAGGATGCCGAGTGAGGTCCACAAAATATCATAACATTGGAAAATGAGGGCGAACTCTGTGTCAATCATTGTAGGAATCCTCTATGCAGGATGACTGCATTCTTGATTTTTCTTTCTTGTTTTCAAATTATATTATGAGTTGCAGGTACTCTGGACGCCCAAGGTGGGAGAGTGCTAATATAGAATTAGGAGCTTTTTGTGCGGCACAAATATGCTGTTCTAACTGGTTTGAGAATGTAGGAATTTCTTTTTTCTTTCCCCACATATATGAACTGTAAATTGGTACTGCGATGAGGCAGGGGACACATGAAACTTAGAACAATGATGTACTAACTCCTTTAATGACCCTTGTTCTGCAGTCTGATCCTGAGATTGTATCTCTTTTCATTGATCAGCCATTCCGTTCTAATTCCCTATACCTAGTGTCCTTTCAAAACTTATTTAAAGATTATGATGATAAAGATAGATGGCATACGTTGCTTCATGCCGTCTGCCGTAGAGATGAAAAGCTCGTTGTAAGAATTAGTACCTCGTTAGGTCTAAATCTGTTATCAACTTCATTGTCATTCAAAGCTGTTAAAAGCAGAATCTCTCTTAATAGAGATGGAAATGTGCTACTAATTTGGGAACTCAGTAGCTGACTAAGAAGTGCAAGATCCCTTTCCAGCATGCTCAGTAGCATCATGAACACCATAGTAGTATGAAACTTTCTAATTTTGGATAACATGAGCATCGGCTGAGTTTGAAATAAGTTCTGACGCAAGGAATGTCTCACTCTGTCATATTCTAATTATAATTTTTTGGGGTAAGTTCAGTTTTCAGAGGACACTTGTTTCAGAGCTGCTGACTGAGGTAGGCTTGTACTTGATGGACAATCAACAAGGCACACTTCTCCACTCTCAAGCTTTTTCCAACTTGTTCTGTTACTTTTTGAGAATGCATTTGATTGTGTAATGTATTGCTCTTACCATAGGTTTGGGCTCAAATGGTCATGTCCAGAATAATTGGACTTTGGTTCCGGGACTTCTTGAAGGAATCAAGTGGTCATGCAATGCTATTCTTACTATTCACTGTTGAAGGCTTTGGAGTTCCTCAATGCTGCATTTAATTTTTTAATGGGATTCTTATACTTGTTTTGATGATTCTTCCATGGGAGTATTGCTGATTTGGACTTTGGAGCTGTTCAGCGTTATTTGGAATATGTTGTTGCTGATTTCAATTGATCTGCAGCAGTATAGAAGAAAGCAAGAATCTCATGGGATGTTTGCCTGGCTTGATCGGGTGACCATACATACTTATGAAGTTTAGAATCTTTTCTAAATACGTTTTTTATGTGCAGGTGATATAGGTTTGTCACCAACTCCTAGACAGTTGCTGTGGTTTGAAGAGACTGTATTCAATGGGAGAAGTAGACAAGACTTTTGAGTCTCAAAAAATGGTGCACGAAACATTTCAGCATGTAGCGTATGGAACCAACGAAGCATATTCATTGGCTTCTCATACTCAGCAGTTGGATGGGGGGTGCACAGGCACAACAAAATCGACAGATAAAAAGACTTTGGAAGTGGATAAAGGTTGTATGGAATATGGGTAAGATCCTTTCCTGTTTTCCTTGCAAGTTTTATTGGTTTTTTTTGTTACAAGTTTGTTTATATCTTAATGCTCATCTTTGCAGTTGCCAGCATTATCGTCGAAGGTGCCACATTAGAGCACCTTGCTGTAATGAGATCTTTGATTGCCGTCATTGTCACAATGAGGCAAAGGTGAGAACTAATTTATCAATTTGCTTTTGTTGCTTTAAATGATAAAACTCAAGTATCCAGCTTGGCTGTGAGCATCACCTGCGTGTATCCTCTGTACTTTGTGGGAAGAGACAGCATTAGTGTTAAAATGAAGCCAGTTGTCTAATTTTCTGTGTTATCTTGACTTTATTCTTTTTGGTTTTGACTCAAAAGTGGGTGGCATGGAGAAGAGAGATTTTTGTAAGGGTTATGGGGGCAAGGGAAGAAAAAATCACCATTTCTTATCATGCATGCATATTACACTTCATTTTTGCATCAACATTTTTTATTTTGTGTGTGTGTCTGTATTACACTTCCTTTTTGCATTATCTCATATGGTGTATAATTCAATTGTGTGATTCACAAGGTCTCTGTCTGCTCTGGAATGTGAAGCTTATAGAGTTTGGATTTGGATGTAATTCATTGCATCTGTCTGTCTGTCTGTCTGTTTAGATGCTACTTTGTGTTAGTTCAAAGAGCAAGTAATTTTATATTGTTGAATGTTTGTGTTGGTGACTTATTATGAACTGAAATTTGTTATGTACAGAACAATATCACAATCGACCCAAAGCTTGGACATGACATACCACGCCATGAAGTAAGTCAGGTGATATGCTCACTTTGTGGCACCGAACAAGAGGTGAGTGGTTTTTCTAGTCTTCATGTAATATTTAGATGTGCTGCCAGGCAATTATCTCTAAGGATATATCACATAATTTTGAAATGGCATAAATCAAACACAATATCTTTCCTGATCAAATATAATTACATTCTCATTATACTACAGTTGAAATAATTTCATTCCACTAGTTTTGGATGTGCGACTCATATCACTCGTTGCTTGTTTGTTGTTATTGTCAGGTTCAACAATATTGCATCAACTGTGGTGTGTGTATGGGGAGTTACTTCTGTGCCACTTGCAAGCTGTTTGACGATGATGTAAGTGTTTAACACTATCTGGTTAGTGGTTTTGTGTTTTCCATGTTATAAGAACAATTTTGCAACTTGGATTTGGGTGCCCCTAGAAGCATTGTCATGTGTTATTATGCTACAAGTATTAGGATAGATGTGCTAATTCCAATTTTTCTGTGTGTTCACTTGCAGATATCAAAGAAGCAGTATCATTGCGATGGATGTGGGATTTGCAGGTACTTTGCTGCGAAACAAAACTTTACTATAATTGAAGGCAGCAAATACTTTGCTGTCAAGCTTGACTTTACAATAATTGAAAGCAGAACTACTTCCATTTTAGCAACTAAAATATATTGGCACCCTAATTTCTTGTGATTATTCATAATATAACAAGGGTAAAAGAAAAATAGGGAAAAAAAGAACAGTCATTCTAATTGGGTACAAGTATTGGAAAAGAATCCTTCTCTTCTGCCTTTAGCATATTTGATTCTTGTTTTTATTCTTTGCCTGCTGCCTCAAAGTATGTCATTTTGATTAAAATTTCAAATGTCATTAAGGATTTGACTATGGATAGTGTAAAGATGTTTAGTTCTCCATGACAAGAACTAGTAGAATTGTGAGAATATTTGTTATTATATCCAAAAATACTTTTAATAATTAATATCACTTTGTCCCCTTTTTTTATGTGATCTTTGTTTATTTTTGTCTAATTGGGATGTACAATGTGTTCCTTGGCAGAATTGGAGGGCGAGAGAATTTCTTCCATTGCTATAAGTGCGGTAAGCTACAGTGATCACATAATTTTTCCAACTCACTTTATAGCTGATATAGTGTGACAAACATGCTGATGTGTTCTACTTTGTGTATTGTGAAGGCTGCTGCTACTCAATTCTTCTAAAGACTAGCCATCCGTGTGTAGAGGGAGCAATGCATCATGACTGCCCTGTTTGTTTTGAGGTAGATTATAATAATGTTTTCACATTCATTGTTTTTCTTTTAGCATATGAGGTTCCTTGGACTGTGAGTTAGTGCCTAATTATATATTCACAATTCAAATGGCTATCTGCAGTTTTTATTTGAGTCAAGGTATGATGTGACAGTCTTGCCATGTGGACACACAATTCACAAGAACTGCTTGAAGGACATGAGAGAGCATTATCAGTGAGTGCATCTGCAGCTATTTCTATTGCTATGCTATTTGAATGTTTCTGTCTTATTTTAATATTTTGAAAGTAGAATTTTGACAAATGTGTATTTGGTTGCTCTACAACAGATATGCTTGTCCACTCTGCTCAAAATCAGTGTGTGATATGTCTAAGGTGTGGGAGAAGTTTGACATGGAGATTGCGGCTACACCAATGCCTGAAACTTATCAGAATAGAATGGTTTGTTTTCTCTTTCTTTCTTCAACTTCTATTCCATGTCTTTTCTTTCTCCTGCCATTTTAAGATTTTCTCACAAAGGGCTCACTGGGAGATGTGTGTTCAATTACTAAATAGCAATATAATGCCTCGTATCCACAGGTCTGGATCCTTTGCAATGATTGTGGAAAGACCTCACAAGTACAATATCATGTTGTAGCTCAGAAATGCTCGAATTGCAAGTCCTACAATACTCGCCAAACAAGAGGCTGAGGTGGCAGACAATTGAACCTGGAAATGAAAATTGGTATTCCTTGTTCTGGATGCATCATCTGCAATTGGGTGGGGAAGTTGGATGACCTATTCAACTGCATGAGCCTCACCTGCGAATGGGAGAGAGTGTGATCCTATGGTCTTAATGCTGTTGGTTGCTAATATTCTCCCATTTTATGTATTTCTGTTTTCTTGTTTCTCTGTACCCTTCGTCAAGTAGTTGTAAGAAGGCATTGGGCATTGCAGCCGAACAGTGCTAGTCGAATTTTTTGCTTCATTTTTTTATTTTCCCCTTTTGTTCGTCTTTTTTTTTTTTTTTTTTGGCTGGAAGATCATTGTGTGTTTTCCTTGATTCGGGAGTCTATATCATCCAGTTAGAAGGGTACAGCAGGAGTTCTTTACTGCACACCCTGGGTAAAAGGGAAGGAGATAAAGCAAAATACGACGATTAAGATTCCCCACCCCTACCGAGTCTTGAGGGTTCTGATGGGCTGTGAGTAGGATATCTGGATAAGATTTTCTTCACATGCTTCTTGTGAAGCATCTTGCAGTGTGGGTGTTTCTGGGCTGCTGTGGAAGCTCTTCGTTAGGTTGGTAGGAACAGATGATAGATGAAACTGGGAGGACGTATCTTTGTAATTTTTTTTTCCTTTTCATGATTATCATGTACCCTTTTTGATGTTATGTAAATAAAGTATTCTTTACATATTAACTAACCTAAATTCAGACGACTAGAGACGAAAGATGATTGGTAAACTCGGTGGGTGATAGTTAAAGACCATATCACTATGCATTAGGATCTTATTTAGCTGAGTCAAGTTGAAATAGTCAGAAATACAATTTTGAGACCAATTTGACTTTAAAATTGAGTTTGAAGCTTTGATTGGAACTTGATTTTTTTTCCCTATTTGAATGCTTAAATTTGAGCTGATTAAATAATTTCTTAAACATGAACTTAGGGGTGAGCACAGTTCGGATAAATCTAAGGATATAAAATTTTTGGAATTGTACCATATTTCAGGAATTTTTATGATTTCTAAAATTTTAAAATAAAATTTTTAATATTAGTATCTAATTCAAAAATTTTCATACTGATACTATTCGAGACGGTTTGGTACAGGAATTTGAACTGTGGATATTATCGGTTTAATCAGCCCGCAATAAAAATCCAATGATGAGATAATACGAATTTTGAATGTTAGAGGATTCGAAACTTTCTTTAGAAATGGACTTGAGAGCTCAAAATCCTCAGTTGAGCTCAAAACACCTAGTTAGGACCCAAAACTTTAAATCAAGCTCAAAAGTCCATTGGCCCGTGGCCTAAGCCCAAGTCTGGGCTGAAGAGACGATCTAGGCCTGATAAGGCAATGCCTCATTAAAGAGGCGATGCCTCATCAGTAGTCGACTTACTTTGCATTAAATACATTTTTTGGCCTCATTACACATGGAGTGACCCACATATCTCTAATCTGCAGATTTGTGCGAGAAAACAGGACTTTAAAGCCAGAAATAAGGTGGAAAAGATAGTAAAATGATGAAAAATCATGATTTTTTTTCTTTGCTTGGTTTTTGGGAATTTGAGAAAGGAAAAGGAGAAAATAGCTTAAATAAAGGCTTTGGGGGCTGGAAGAAGGGGAGAGACTGGAAAAAAAAAATCGAAAGAAACCAAGGAAAAGGGGAACACATTTGATAGAAAATGAGGAGCTAAAAAGGAAGAGAAAAGGACAAAAAGACAAGTTTTTAGCTAAAAAAAGGTTCATTTCCGTGAAAAAGAGGAAGGTTCTCTTGCATTCAAAGCACTTAAATCAACAAACCAAGCTCTGAGGGCTCAGTTAGGTGCATCAAACGTGTTCAAGTCAGTGAGCATTCCTATTTTCAAACTTTTAGATTTTCATTTCAGTTAAAACTACATTCTTAGCTTTTCTTGCTTATTTTTATGATTATTGCCTATTTGAAGTTATATTGAAGGCATGATTGTGTAGAACATTGAATATTAGTTGTAGATTTACGTTTATTAGCATCAAATTTTGTTTATTTGCCTGTGTTTTAGAATTACTTACGAATTAAGAAATATATTATCTGCTGTGTTTTGTTGAAGAGGCTCGTGATGTGGCGATCCTAGGTCGCCTCTTGGTCAAGAGGCGACGCCTCTTCAAAGAGGCGATCACTTCTTGGCCAGAATTCTGTATGATTCTGCTTGCCTATATTAAGCTTATTTCGCATTGTTCGCATGTTTTATGTATTCTTTCGTTGTTATATGCATTGTATCGCACACAATTAGTCAATATATTGTGTTTAGTCAACTATTTATTTATAGAAAAAAGCACATTTGAGTAACCAGTAGTTTAGGCCATTTTTAGATAAAGGGCTATAGTTTACTTCATGACAAAAAGGTACCATGCACTTTACACCGTTAGCAAATAACAGTATTTTTCCCTAACACCATTAGAGATGCTGATGTGACAAGGACAAAATTAGGCTTTCACTATAGATAGTCAATTGAATTGGTGATTTCTTTTTGACTGACCCCACCTTTCAAATACAAACAAAAAAAACTAAAAACTAATAAAATTTACGAAGAATTTCTTTTTTCACTCAATTTTTTTTTCCGGTTCTTCTTCTTATCATCCACTCTGGATGGTCCATTCACAGTGCACGCACTCTCTTATCATCCATAAACAGACCAATAATTATAATAACCAACACAATGTGCTCCTCTAAATCAAGGTTGCACCACCATCAAGTTACTATAGCTGATAATACTGCTGCAACTATTGCAAAAATTAATGGTCATCCTGTTCTTCAACCAAAATCCAACCAAGTTCCTACCACCTTGGAGATCAGACGCAATTCCCTTAAAAAGAACAGCCTGAAATCTCCTGCTCTGCAGCCTGCGGCAGCTCCTTCACCACTGCCAACAACAGCAGCAACTAATAGTGCTTATGATAATAAAACTAAGAAGCCTGCTTCTTCTTCATTATCCTCTCCAATTTCTCCAAAGCTAAAATCGTTTGGATGTTAAGAGAAGACATGCGATTGCTTTGACCAGCGTTTGATTGCGATTTGGCTTCGGTCTTGTTACAAGGTAAAGTATGTTAACGATTGCTTAGGAGAATTAAGTGAGGCGCGGAAGGTGTTTGATGAAATGCTTGAACGTAGTGTTATTAGTTGGACTACTATGATTAATGGGTATGTTAGTTTTAGTTTAGAAGATGAGGCATTGAGGTTGTTTAGTGAATTTGTAGAGCATGGAATTGTAGCAAATATGGAGTTGAGGCAATTGAATTCAGGCAAAAGTTGAAGGTTATTATAAGTATGACCTAGTTAGAGGTTTTCCTAGCCTCTCTTTGTCTTGTACAGTTGGATTTGGATTCAAATTCAGAATTTAGAATTGTGATGCAAACACATTCACATACATTACTGTGTTCAGTTTCATATTAATCGCTTCATGTTTAGCTTATAATTGAATAATTGGGCTTGTAATTCTCAATCAAATCTGTAATTTTCTAGATAAAATTTTTATGAGGATAATGCCCACATAAACCTCCTACAAAAACTCTTTTTGTTTATATTTCTTGTTAGACACAGCAGAAACAGAAAAGAATAACAATATTACAAGGCAACTAAACTACAATAACAAACGCCTCTTATAGCTCTTTACATTGACCAAAAGGGAAACAATGGGATCTGATATATGCATCTCGACAAATACAGAACAACGCATCCTTGTCACTCTTCCATCATTTCAGTAACAAATTTGGAGTAATTAAGCCAATTGGAAATGTTGCAGACCAACAAATATTTCTACCTCAAAAGCCTCAGATATGATCACACGCAAATATAAAATCAACTTCAAGGATGTGACCGTGAGCGCATAAATTCTTCTAGCCTGTCCCACCCCTCCAATGCTGCAGCCTCGTCCTAGTGTCTTTTATTCTTACTAATCTGCATAATTTAATATGATCAATATTGTTACAGCTAGGCTAATGCGGCATCTGGAATGGCGGTGCATGATGACTGCAAGCTGAAATTTTTGGAGTTGAAGGCAAAAAGAGAATTGCCAAAAGAGCAGAATTTTGATACGCTGTGCAGAATTTTGGAGCCTCTCAATCATCATCACATTCATCACATTATTTTTGCCTTCAACTTCAAAAACCATTGCCACCGCCATATTGTATATCCATTACCAAAACCACCATCATTAGCAGCACTACCACTACTACTTGAGACCACCACCGCAAAACTCTACCACCCAGAACCACAACTATGAAAATCACTGTCACTATATTACTATCATCCAAAACCACGACTACCTTCATCTTCACCATTTTCTTCATCAATCCTATTCATAAACCCCATCCCGCTTCCTTCACCATACCCACCATCATGTGCACCTCCACTGCCTAACCCACTCCCAGACCTAAAACCAAACCAAACCAAACCAAACCCGAACCTCACTTTTGAATCAAAAATCAACCTACAAATACCCTTCTTAACCTAAATCCACAACCCCTAGCTCTAACAAAATCAATAACATCAATCAACAAATTTTCAACTTACCCATTCATCACCCATTTTCAAAAACCTGAATATTGAGATTTTAATTCTTTTCCAATTCCTTTTGGGTAACTTGATTCTGGCACCAATGATTTCGGTAGAGAGGTAACAACACCAAAGAAGACACTTTTTGTGTCTTGGGAGGGAGCGAGGATCTGTACGTTGGCTGAGAAGAGAAGCTTTTAGTGACTTTGTCGTTGGTGAATGGAGGAGTTGGCTTGTGCTAGTGGTGGTTAGATGACAGGCAACAGTGAGAGATCTATTTTGAACCATGTGCTCTTTTTTTCAGAGAAAAGAAGGAAGGGGTTGATGGAGTTATGGTGGTTGTGTGGTGAAGGTAGAGGCACAGGTTCGATGGAGAAAAAGAGAAGGAAGAAGAAGAACAGGAAAAAAAATTGAGTGAAAAAAGAAATTCTTTGTAAATTTTATTAGTTTGTAGTTTTTTGTTTGTATTTGATAGATGGGGTCAATCAAAAAGAAATTCACCAATTCAGTTGACTATTCACAGTGAAAGCTCAATTTTGTCTCTGCCACATCAGCATTTCTAACGGTGTTAAAGAGAAATGTCATTGTTTGCTAACGGCGTAAAGTGCAGGGACCTTAGAGTAATTCTCTTAATCATTAGAAGTTAATCTCTTTAATTAGTTCTTTAGAGGATTCAACCGCGGTTTGCCTTTGATTTATTATTGGTTTATTTTTGGTTTAATTGTAGTTTATTTTACTTTCATTTTAAGTAAAATATTGTAACCCCTAATCCCTTCCCCATTTATTTGATATGTATTTGTGTAATTTGTTGTTTGATTAAGCATTGGGTTAATAAGCATGCAAAGCATACTAATGTGCAAACTTAAACTTAAACATAAAATCGAAAATGATTGAAATTCATACAGTAATAAGGAAATAATTAAATAACCAAAGGTAATAAAATACAAAACACATAAGAAAGTCAACCACAAGGTTGGGTGGGCATTCCAAAAGCCCATATCCAGTTTTTGAATCCGATCTCTGATGACGGCTTCTAGGAACCTCCGTGGAGTCTAATTATTGTATAGTGTGTTCCGATTTTCATCCGGGTAGCGACTCCCTCTCCGTTTTTGGCTACCAGCCCATTATGTATTTCCTAGTAGACCCTGAGCTTGTACAGTGTCGTGGTCGCCAAACACTTGGATGTGCGGTTAACCCCACCACCTATAATGGCAACTCCACTGGGGATAGAGAAGCTGATTCCAAGTGTTTTATAATTTATTGTCTTTGATTATTTCTTTATTTTCTTTGCATTTTCTTGCATTTTCTTGCATTCACTACACATTTTCACATAATGAGCACTCAAGTCCCAAATAACCCAACAATAGTCTTTGCCTCGCTGCCTGTGTTTCACTCAAACCTGGTGGTGGAGTATTTGATTATTATCACTTATAGCACATACTTATCCACGTCACACGGACCCTTGAATTGGGAGATGTAACAGATGTATATAGTTGTAAGAGCCGAAGCTTATTACCCTTGACTCAACTTATGTAATGACTTAGTAACCTCCGCTAGGATTTTTTCCAAATGTGTGTGATTTATGCCATATAGTAATCCTTATAATAAAGCCCAAACCCATCACCAAATGGACTATGCCAAGATGGGACTCTCATGCCCATTACGGCCCATTAAGATGGACTTTGGCTTTATTTAAAAGGGTTGCTACTTATTTTTATCGCCTTGACAGTTTATTGCATACGTCAATTTTGTTATCCCTTGTTGATGATCAAAACTAGGCCAATAATCCTAGGATAAGAAACTCACCATTGAACACGTGTGTGGGAGAAATAAGGGTAGAGGTATCGTTTGAAGAGTTGTGTCTTGTTACTTGTTATGTGTAAATAGGATGTGTGTTTATTTATTTTAATATTAAGGTGAATCTGCATATCATGCATTCACGTCATGAATATTTCTAATCTGTGGTGGTTGCATATATAGATCCGCATCGATCTTCTGCATGGAGATGGTCTAAAACTGGTCGATTAATTTAGATATCTAAAGAGACAGAGATGGCAGGGTTTGACCCTGAGGCTTTTGGGAAGAAATTGAAGGCAGAGATTGCTAAACAAACTCGTACAATTATAGGAGAAATGATGGCAAAAACAAGGAGGCAGGATAGACAAGAGCCACCAACACCTCAACCACAGCCTTTTTGATCTCGACGTTGAAATTTTGGGAGATGAAAAATAGAAGATGATCAGGAAACTCTCTTAACAGAACAAGTGACCTGAAAATGGGTGGACGATACAAAGGATGTAGAAAAGCTAGACTGGGCCAAAGACATCGCCAAGACTATGGCTCAGATGCAAATGATTATGAAGGAGAAGGGGATTGATGCCCCGATGGATTACACTAGCTTTGATTTAGGTAAAGCTAAGGATCCTCTACCTCAAAAGTTTAAATTCCCAAACATGAAGAAATATTCTGGAACCAATGACCTTCACTACATTTAAAGTAGTATGTGACCTATATGCAAGCGACAGAATTAATCAAATCTTAAATTATTAAGCAATTCCCCCTATCCTTGGAAGCCGATCCAATTCGTTGGTATTATACTCTGGAACCACGTGTGCAAAGTGATTGGAAGGAACTTTGTGTTAGGTTTGAATGCCCCAATGGAGGTATCTCTAAGGGACTTACAGAACATAAAACAGAAGTTCAATGAGTCCTTCACTCCAGATGGAAAGGAAAGCTATCACAAATGAAGTATAGACCAGCAAAATCTCATCAACTAACTATAGTAATGGAAGGTTGTGTTCCATTGCTTTCAAGGAAGTTGAGAGATCTCAGGATCAAGAACTTTGAGGAGTTGCACAGATTTGGGGTACAGAAAGAGTCTGACCTAGTGCAAGATAAGATATTCTTTAGTAGAAGATCAACAGACAGAGAAAGGACTGGATCCAGTAGTGTGATGGGACCAATAAGTAACGTGCAAATCAATGTTGTCGAACAACCCTGAAGGTTTTCTAATCTGGGAAGACCTCTTTCTAAAGTCTTGGAGAAGCTAATTGAGAACAACCTGATAGGACCTCTACCTCAGAGACCACCATTCCCAAATGTTGACCCCAAACTATATTGCAAATACCACCAAACCATTAGACATGACATTAATAGTTTCATTCGCCTGAAACACGAGATTCAGAATTTAATTGATTTAGGCAAGATAACTGCCTGAAACCAGAAAACCTAACACCAAAAATAACCCTTTACCCAATTACCGTAACGTACCACCACTAAATCCACCCATTCTCATGATAAACACTGGCTTGATAGAGGAAAAAGTCTTCAATTCCTTTGTCGATGCCACACCTACACCACCAAAACCTGAATCTGAAAACCTGAACCCAAATGAGCAACCCAGGGAGCTCAATATAAATGTTTTAGACTTTTGGAGTTCTTATGATAAGGAAGGAGGACGAATTGATCTATGGAAAGATGACAAGATGAAGAAAGCTCAAACAGTTAGAAAGGTTGAGAAAAAGAAAGAAGAAGCAAAATCTGATGAACAAAGAAAAAAGGAGATGGGTTCAGACAAAGGGGTGAAGAAAGAGGAGACAGAAGATAAAACAAAGCAGAACGAGAAAGTTGTTGATGCTAAGAGAGAAGAAGAGACTCTCACCAGTGTTTGGGAGCTGCTTATGCACTCCAAAGCCCATCAGGAAGCACTGGTTATGGCCCTTAATCACAAGGAGGTCCCTACAACTTGTACTCCTAATCAAATGGTAGATTCACTGATGGAGAGCCCTCAGGGGGGAATTGTATTTATAGGTGATGATCTACCCTTAGAGGGCAGAGATCACAGCAAGGCATTGTTCATCAAGGCCGAACTAAAGGGAAAGTTAACTTGTTGTGTAATAGTGGATAATGGATCCATATTTAATGTGTGTCCTCTGAAACTTTTGCCAAAGCTAGGATTGACTGTGGCTAACTTAAAACCATTTGAAGTAGTCATCAAGGCCTACGATGATACGAAAAGGCCAGTTGAAGGGACTTTCAGAGCTTTAGTCAAGACAGGACCTATAGAAGTTTAGGTCAATCTACATGTGATTGACATCCCAATCACCTTTATTGTATTATTAGGAAGGCCATGGTTTCATCCCTTAGGAGGAGTGCCATCGACTGTGCACCAGAAGATTAAGTTCCCACATGAGGGGAAAATGGTCACTTTAACAGTGAAAACTGAAGCTGCTGTGGCTGCTTTAAAGCTAGTTCTAAATGAAATTTTAGTCCACCCAAGTTTTAAGGTTTGCATGATCTATGAGGATGAGCTGAATCCAAAGATTGTGAGCATGACAAAAGCATGAACTTTATACTTGGTATGGGGCTAGGGAAGAACTAACAGGGCCCACTAGAATTTGTTGAATCAAAAGTACCACTTCTGAAGCACAGGATAGGATATCCCAAGACAGAGGAGTCTGAGGAGGAGAATGAAGCTGAGGCTACATCTAGAAAGAAGAGAATAAAAGTTGAACTTAAGAAGAAGACGCTATGGGAAACCTTCATGGAAAGGAGCTATGCTGGCAACCCCAAACCTTTGATGATAGCAAAAAAGTTGGTCCCTGGGTTTGAATTGTTGAACAAATGGATAAGGGCTAATAATCAGTTTCCAAGGAGCCGGTAGTGATAGAGCTGGTGTTGCCCCCAGAACCAAAAAAGGACGTCCTTATAATAGATCTGAAAGACATTGGTGATCAGGAAGGGGAGTGCGATTTCGAATCCTAAGTCTTCAACTCTATTATGGATGTTTTTTATGATGACTTTGATATTTCCCTTGCCAACTTGTTTGAGGCTTATGAACTTTTCTGTTCAAAAGTTAATGCAATAAAGTTCAACTTTGCTTATTTGTGTGATGCGTTTTCTAATGGTTATTCTGTTTATGATGATCATTTCATGCATATGTTTGACATTAATTTAGTGCAAACTGAATCATTTAATTTAGGCACACGTGACAATCCTAAGAATATACTTATTGCTTCTAATTTAATTCCTAATGAGAGAGAAAAAATGAAAGAAATTTTGGAAAGAAGATAGAAAGTATTCACTTGGGGTTATGAGGATATGCCTGGGATTGACAGAGAAATTATGGAGCACAGAATCCCTACATATTCTCACATTATACAGGTAAAGCAAAAGAAGAGAAGGTTGCGGCCAGAATGGGCCCTGTTGATCAAAAAAGAAGTAGAGAAGCAGTTGAAGGTAAAATTCTTAGAAGTGGTTGATGACACTCAATGGATAGCCAATATAGTGCCAATTCCCAAGAAAGATGGAAGGGTCAGGATGTGTGTGGACTATAGGGACTGAACAAAGCTTGCCGGAAAGATGATTTTCCCTTACTGCATATTGATACTTTAGTCAATAGTGCAGCCTCTAGTGCAATGTACTCTTTCATGGATGGCTTCTCAGGGTATAACCAAATTATGATGGCAGTGATTGACAACCTAAAGACTTCTCTCACCACCAAATAGGGGGTTTACTGTTATTTGATCATGCCATTTGGGTTGAAAAATGCAGAGACCACTTATCAGAGGATGGCTACCACGCTACTATATGACATAGTCCATAAGGAGATAGAAGTATATGTGGATGATATAATGGTAAAGTCTCCAACACGGGAAGGATACTTCGAAGCTCTAGACAAATTCCTAGCAAGAGCAGAAAAGTGCAACCTCAGGTTGAACCCAAAGAAATGTGTTTTTGGGGTAACCTCATGAAAGCTACTAGGACATAGTGTCAGTCATAAAGGAATAAAGGTGGACCCAAATAAAGTTAAGGCCATCAAAGAAATGCCTGCACCAAAGAATGAGAAAGAAGTCTGAGGGTTCCTTGGGTGGTTGTAATACATCAGCAGGTTCATAGCTAAGCTAACTACCATTTGCGAGCTGATTTTTAAGCTTTTAAGAAAGAATTAACCAGTGATTTGGGATGATAAATGTCAGTAGGGCTTTAAAGCTATCAAGAATTATTTGATGAATCCTCTGGTTCTACAACCACCGTGCGGTCTCTTACTTGAGTAAGAAAGTCCTGCCCTATAAAGTTAATTACAGTCTGGTAGAGAAAACATGCTTGGCTGTGATTTGGGCAACAAAGAAGCTCCAACATTACTTCCAGTCATACAGGGTTCAAGCCATTTCAAAATATTATCCTCTTAGGTACCTTCAGTAGACTTCGTCACTTACAGGAAAGTTAGCCAGGTGGTTGGTCTTGTTAACTGAGTTTGACATAGACTACGTGGCAAAGAAAGTAGTAAAAGGAAGAGCAGTGGTGAACTTCTTGACTCAGAATCCAGTGGATGACGAATAAAAATGGGAGTTGGAATTTCTAAATGAACACTTGGGGGAAATCGAGATCCAAACATGGATGATGTACTTCGATGGGGCAGTCAATAGCAAAGGAGCAGGTATCGGTGTAATTTTAATTTCACTAGAAGAAGAAATGATCCCGATGGTGAAAAGATTAGAATTTGAAGTCACCAATAATCAAGCCGGATATGAGGCCTGTATCTTTGGATTAGAAGCACTCTGGATAGTGGGGGCAGAGGAAGTCATGGTATATAGAGATTCCATGATAGTGGTGAAATAGATCTCCAAACAATGGGAAGTGAAGGAAGACAAGTTGAAATTGTACTGGGAGTATTCAGCTACTATTTTGTTATCCTTTACAAAGTGCAAATTTGTTTACTTGCAGTGATAGGAGAATTAGATGCCAGATGCCCTAGCCATTCTAGCTTTGATATGGAAAGGTGGAAAACAGGCAGAGGTCAAGCCTCTTATTCTTGTAAAATCCCAAATCCCTTGTTATGAAGAGATAAGGGTGATGCCAATCATCCCGGTAGAGAAACTGTGGTTCTTTAATTTACAGCAGTATTCAGAAAAGGGGTAATTTCCTGAAGAAACTGACAGAAAAGAGAGGATGTTGACTCATCAATTTATCAGCCATAATGAAATGTTGTATAAGAAAGCGCCAACTGGAGTGCATTTGAGATGCGTGGATAAAGATGAAGCCCATAAACTTATGGAAGTAGTTCATGAAGGAGTGTATGGTCTGCTTATGAACGGAATAGTATTGGCTAAGAAAATAGCACGTCAAGGCTACTTTAGCTAACGATGGAGACAGGCTGCGTGAAATTTGTAAAGAAATGTCATAATTGCCAAGCATATGGCGATGTTAGCCATTTACCCTCCATGGAACTTCTAGGGATGACTTCTCCTTGGTCGTTTATAGTATGGGGAATTGACATCATAGGGGAGATAAGGCCGAAAGCATCAAATAGTCATTGCTACATCGTGGTGGCCATCGACTATTTCTCTAAATGGGTTGAGGCAGAATCGTATGCCACTGTCAGATCAAAACAGATGGAAAGATTCATTGAAAGGAATATAATCTATAGATACAGATTACCTCATCATGTTTTCACTGACAATGGTGTTCAATTTCGAGCAGAAATGGTAACTTTGCTAAAAGAATACAAGATTGAGCATCATAGATCATCTCTGTATAGACCACAAGCGAATGGTGTAGTAGAAGTTGCGAATAAGAATATGAAAAGGATTCTATCTAAGATGATGGAAAGCTACCGAGATTGGTCAGATTATTAACAATTTGCATTATGGGGATACAGGACTACTGCTAGAACATCGACTGAAGTTACTCCATACTCACTTGTGTATGGATGTGAAGGATTATTACCAGTAGAAATGAAAATTCAATCCATGCGGGTTCTTTTAGAATATAAAACCCCGAATATCAGTGGGTAGAGAGCCGATTGTCACAACTAACGCTCTTAGATGAGAGAAGGGTAAAAGTCATGTATCATTCTCAGCTATATCAGAAGAGGATAACTCAGGCTTACAATAAGAAAATTAAGTTGGGTAAAATCAAAGAGAGTGATTTGGTATTAAAGTTGACTAGGCCGATCATGACGGATCCACGAGGGAAATTCAAGCCAAACTGGTGAAGAAGTTATTCTCTACAGGTGCCACTATACTTTCAGACTTGGAAAGAAATGAATTCGGAGAGCCCATCAACCTTGACAAGCTGAAGAAGTACTTTTTGTGAAGTCTCGCTAGGGAGAAAACCTCACAAAGAGGCTGCCTAGGCAAAAATAAGAGACAAAAAAATGAAAAAATTTTAAAAAGTCTTGTTGGATTGAAAACCTTGAAAAAGGTAGTCCAAGTAAAAATTAAAGACATGTAAAAGAAGAGAGAGAGAGAGAGAAATAGTTAGTTAGAAAACTTATAAGGGCAAGCCAATTAACGACAGGATATATGTTAGAAGGAAAAAAGTATAATCAACTTGTGCTTGAATTAAATGGAATGGATTACCTTTGTTATTATTGAACGTTGCATTTAGTATTTATTACAAACTGCTTAATTAAAAAGGAAAATCCATCTAACAAAAAAAAGCAAATAAAGATTAAGTTACATAAACTAATTTTTCCTTCTTTTCTTCTACTGAACACTCGATGTTTGCAACTCTCTATTTCTTTTATTTTTTTTTATAAATTCATCATATTCTATCTATTGCAACTAAATCCACTCCTTGTACTGATCATCGGTGGAAGGATCTCCATAGTAGTCGATGCATCTTAGAATAGTTATGCGAGGCCAGATTTCTACCAGGTTGTCTAGAAAGTTCTGAGAAAGGGACCCGAGCTCAAAATCATGGACTGGCCCTACAATTAGCTGCTTTTGTCCATATTGCCTACAAAGCCGAGCGGCATTGTAGAAAGTGGCAAAATGTAAGCCAGCCATAGGAACATAGTGAGTGTAGGAATGAATGGCCATGTACTGCAATCTCCACCAAGGACACATCAATTGGATCAAAGTGTCTAGAAATGTAGCCAACCAGCTCTGAATATCTTCTGGAATGGGATAAAGCCTTTGGGTACAATAATGCTTAGCCTTATAATGTGCAATGTCTCTAGGAGGCTCAAACAACCTCAGTTTTTCATGAAACCATGCATGTACAGGTTATTAATGAATAAAAATGAAAGAAAACCAAAAAATGAAAAGAAGAAAGAAGAAAGCTAACCTCCAATAGCAGCGGACTTCCAAAAAATCATTTGGTTTCTGCAAAATTATCAAACTCGGTGATGCTCTCTGCTAAGATAAGGGGAAAAGGGTTGAAACCTGCTTCCACTTAGTCTAAAATATGGAGAATCTTTGAGTCACAATTGCCAGAAGGAGAAACTTGCAGGAAATAAGCATAAAGACATAGAGCCATCATCCGAGGCCAATACATCTCCTTGTTATCCACGACTTCTACAACTTCTAAGAGAGATTCTATTAGAATCTCAATGCCAAAAATACGACGAAGAGAAAATTGGAGAGAAAAGTGCCAAAAATCTCAGTGCCAAAAATATGTCGACGAGAAAATTGGAGAGAAAAGTTGAACATTTTAGCCATCTGATACTGCATCGAGTGCAAATCTGGGGTTTGAACCAAAAGAACTGCAATCTAACAAGTAGAATCTAATTAAGAGCCTAGGATAGCTTTGAATTCCTCCGGTAGGGGGCATAGCTCTACCGTGTTGAATCTGAAGACATGTTTCTGGGGATCCCAAAATTAAGCAAGAACATGAAGGAATGGGAAATTGATCTTCCTCGCATATAAGGATCTAAAAATGGATAGATGAAACGAATATAATTTAGCCCAAAATTTACCATCCGAACTTTCTAGGATTGATTGCAGTTGTTTTAAGCTTCTTTCAGTTATGTTGGGAGTTTAAAATGTGTTTTAGAGAGTGAAAGTGAAGAAAATGGTGGAAATAGAAATTTAGGGTTTTTTTTTAATAGAAGTTAGGGATTTTAAATGGGCTGTAAAACCGCCGATAAGGCAATCGCCTCATCGATAAGGGGCGATCACTTCTTAAGCAGGAAGTGAAGAGGTGATGCCTCATTAAAGAGGCGATCGCCTCCTCGCCAGAGAAGGAATGTGTTTTTTTTTTTATAAAATTATGTGGTTTCAGTTGTAAATATAGAATTCAGCTATATAAAAAGTAGTTCATGCAAATCAAGAATACTCAATTGCTTTTGAAATTGAAATTAGTTGAAATAGAAATTAATTTTAAAGTATCCCATCTGAACAAAATGTGAAAAGTTCCTAAATTTCAGAATTAACAATATATTGTTCTCAAAATCAAAGAGAGCTCTTAATCTAATGAGTATCTGAATCTATGCTCTCGGAATCCTTGCCCTCCTCAGCATTACCCCTATCCTCAGCATCATTATCCTCATCCTCATCAATCTGAAGCACCTCAATCTGGCGCTTAAGGGCAGTGATCCTCGCCTGGCTCACCTCGTCGTGATCCTATCCAAGTGAATACGAAGTAAGTAAACCATGTAAGCATGCATATATATTGGCATAGGAAGAATACTTACCCTCCAATGTTGGGTGATATCCAACATATAATCCCTCTAGGCCTCAATCAGCCTGTACATGTACTGACCTTGCTTCAAAGGAATATGTATTATTAATAAAATGATTAATGCTAATAAACATTTCAAGAATGATTTAGAAAATAGGTCAAAGATGAACTCACGTGAGTAGTCCACTTAAGGATGCATGCTGGCTCAAGACTCTTGTCTAAGGTCAAGAACTGTCAAGATAACTCCCCGGGAGGAACTCAATAATGAGGCAGAGATTAGGAACATGAATAAAGCTGCTGGAAACTATTCATGATGTAGAACTTAAAGGAGCGGTAGGAGGTCCAATCTGCTATGCTCCAGTTGGTGTACCCTCTCCACCCTGATCAATGTGAGGTCTCTGGGGAGGTCTTTCATGTGTCTGGGGTCTAGCTCGAGGTGTAGGTCTAGTAGCCGCAACCTGAAAATGAGAAATCATAATAGAATATGACAACTTAAAAAATGTGAGCCGAGAATCAAACACATACCTGAGAGGTGGAACCTACAGTCAAGGGCACTCACTGTAGGAGGTGAGTTTGAACGAAGTCTGTGTACCAGCTCTTCACCAGTACGGTATGATCTGTGGTCTGCTCTTCAGCAACAGCCCGATCGAACTCTTCACCCTCCAGCTTGTGTGTCCAGAAGATGTACTTTAGAGGGGACTTAGGGACATTTCTCACTTGGGGACCCCCACTCCAGTTATAGACCCTCTCGCCAAGATACCACATTCGACAATTGGGACCTTAGAGCAGGACTCTCTGCAAAAAGAGTAGCCTAAAGCGGACCATCTTGAGGTTCCACCTGTTCTCTAGCCCTATGGGTCATTCCGTATCTGCAAAAAATGCAACAGGTAAGTAAATAGAATCAATAAAATGCTAAAAGGACTTTTGGTTTTGTAGGTACCACCTCTAGAGTCAAGGAATTCAGTCGCTCTTGGTGGATGTACACATGTGCTAGATGCCTCTTCTAAGTACGGCTGGCACCCCACCTCCCTACAATCGAAAGATGATCTCCTATATGAGATATCCTGGTGATCAACACTAATTCCAATCCCTAGACCTGCAAAGAAAAGTTGTCAACAGACAACAATGAAAACTTTTAAAATAAATCAAGAGAGGAGGGAAAGTACCAAAGTGGCATGCCAGAAGCCATAGAACCTCTTCGCTCCATACACCACCTCATTTATGCTATGATATAGGTATGCTAGAGCGCAGCTGGCCCAGGTATAGAAGGGGGCACCAGATCCAAATCCCAGAGCAGCGTCAGGAATATCATATCGATGGAACTGGCAGTGTCAGCAAAAAGAGTGGTGCCAAGTAGGTAAACCAGAAAGGCTGTACCACCTGATTAATCTCCTGAGGAGTGGTAATCACCATAACTCTCTCGCGGGTGTAGAAGCTCCGGATCGAATCAAGCTTAATTAGTATGAGTCCTCTTTATGTCTGGGATCATACCAAGTAGTGCTCGCCATAAGCAACTATGTCTGGAGTCATCTGATGCAAGCTTGCATCAAAGGGAACGAAGTCTCTAGCATATGCGATCCCGGTGATGGCGGCGAATGCAACGGGATCCAGCGTAAGCTCTTCAAAAGGAAGATGAAATGTGTGTGTGGTGTCGAACCACCTCTCCATTAATGCGTGAAGGGGCTAGTAATCCGTCTTCCCCTGCTCCTCCAAGAGAGAAAGAATGAAGTCCTCAAAGCCAGTGTCTTAGATTCGGTTGCTCTGGTCGTCTGTGAGCTTATTGTAGAAAACTCAAGCCCTATGAAAGTTCCTAGCACCCTTAAATGTCTAGGCATCATACTGTAAAGAGAAAGCAGGGAGTTGAATTAAATATAATGCTATTTAAATGTTTTTGGTATTTAAATTTAAAAAAAAAAAGAAAAAATAGAAGAAGAGATGAAATTTTTTTATCAAGAGGCGACGCCTTTGTGAAGAAGAGGCGACTTCTCTGTATCAATCCCTTTGCTATTGAAGAGGCAATCGCCTCTTTGAAGAAGTGATTGCCTCATCAAATAGGCGATCACCTCCTCGAGGAGGCAACACTCCTACAAGTCAAAGAACAACATATTGTTCGTGATTTTTTTCACCCAAATTCATAATTTTCATTTAAGTTAATTCTATTTTTAGCCCTAATTGATAAACAAACATTCATCCATCCTAACCCAATGCAATTTTGTAGGAAAAATGAAAAGATTCAAGTACTAACCTCTCCGGATGCCGAAGAACAAATGTGGCTCTTCAAATTTGCGAGTAGGGAGATTGTATCTCCTCTCATAAATCCAAGATTGTGTGGAAAGTGAATGGTGGGTTATATGGGATCCCAGTTGGGAAAATATGGTGTTCTTCTAACATCCATTTTTGAAAAAAAAAAGAAAAAACAGGAAAGAGAGAAAAGAGAAAGGAAAAAAGAAATGAAGAGAAAGGGAGAAAGAAAAGAAAAGAGAAAATTGTCCTTTTATATATAAAAAAAAGAAAGAAGATTTTTTAATGATGATGAAAGTGAATGGTTTTATTTCTTAGGTGTACCCTTGAAATGAATATTGTCAGATTAGAGATTTTCTAATCAAAGCATCAGCTAAGAGTGTCTGGTCAGGTTTGAATTCCCGAAGTGCATCTTCATTTCAAAAGTGACTGGTGGGGTTTGTATCCCCGAAGTCCACATTTCAAGAGTGTCTGGTCGAGTTTGAATCCCTAAAGTGTATCTTCTTTTTTAGAGTGTCTGGTCGGGTTTGAATCCCGAAGTGCACGTCTTTTTCTACTAAATGACTTTTTAAGTCAGAAAGACCTGAGAATTACGCCTAAATATTAATGAGTGACTGATCGGGCTAGGAAAACCCAAGGATCAATGTCATATTTTCATAATTTCTTCAACTGAGTGACTTCTTACTTCAGAAAGGCTTGAGAATCGCGTCCAAAACTATAATGAGTGGCTGATCGAGCCAGGAAAATCCAAGGATCACGGTCATATTTCAAGACACTTTAGTAAGTTTCAAACTTTGACCTCTAGAGTTTGAATTCCCGAGGCTGACAATGTGACCGAAGCTCGGAGGTCAAGTACGTCGTTTTTGTTATTTACTTCTTTTATCATGCATGTTGCTTTTTCAAAAAGTTAATTTCAGAAATTTAGTTTTCGAAAAACCAAGGGGGCAAACTGTGGACACCCTTGGTTTGATCGGCCCACAACAAAAGCCCACTGATGAGGTAATACGAATTTTGAATGCAAGAGGACCTGAAACTTTCTTTAGAATTGAACTTGAGAGCCCAAAATTTTCAGTTGAGCCTAAAACACCTAGTCAGGACCCAAAACTTCAAATTAAGCCCCAAAGTCCATTAGCCCGAGACAATTGCCTCTTCAACATAGGCCTGATGAGGCAATGCCTTATCAAAGAGGCAACACCTCATCAGTAGTCGACCTACTTTTTATTAAATGCATTTTTTGGCCTCATTATATATGGAGTGGACCCATATATCTCTAATATGCAGATTTGTATGGAAAACAGGACTTCAAAGGCAGAAATAAGGTGGAAAAGATAGGAAAATGATGCAAAATCATGATCTTTTGTCTCAGCTTGGTTTTTGGGAAATTGAGAAAGGAAAAGGAGAAAATAGCTTAAATAGAGGCTTTGGGGGGCTGGAAGTGTTAGGAATCGGTTATGCTACTTAGGCAATAATACTTGTGTGGTGTGCATAAACCTAAGTAAAGCAAATTTCAAAATTTTTACTTAACATAGCCCTTCATCACATGAAGAATTCCAATCCCACGGATCCAATTTGCATTTTTAACACATAACTTAATATTAAAAAAATATATAAACAACAACCTAGGAATTCTAAGTTTGGGAATACTTACAAATTCCGTAGCTTTAGATGTCTTTGATTCAACTCTTTGAATCTAGTGCTTAGCCTTCCAAATGTTAGGCCTCTAGCTTGAAACACCAAAGTTTTGCCAATCACCTTCTTGCCTTGATTAAGCTTAGTAGCAAGTACCCTCTCTAAATGACCCTTAGAGAGTTGTACTAAGTTAATCCACTTACAAGAACTTACAAGTTTATTTTGTGTATATTTTGATTTTCCTTTTGGTATATTTTTCTTACCAAAAAACTCTACTCAATTTTTAAAGCAACAACTTACATTAATTTTGAAAGCAAATTGTCATTCACGTATACATGCCTTAGAGCTCTTCTAAGGATATGTGTGTAGAGATATAAGTTAAGATAAGATAGAAGCATACAAATTGAACAAGTAATTAACTTTACTAACTACATCATTAGCATAACACCTTGCATGTAATAGTGTTCAATTTGTTCAAGTATCTAATTAGTGTCCAAAAAATGATGTAGAAATTTAATCACATCTCATGCATTAATTCCACATTCATTCTCTACACTAATTAATATAACTTTATCCTTATCTTACCCAAAGTCAACAATATACACATTATATTAATTTAATTATTAATAATTTAATATCTCATATTAAATTTAATAATTTAATTAATAACATTTATTATTATTAATTATTAATTATTTAATATCTCATATTAAATTTAATAATTTATTAATAATATCTATTATTATTAATTTAATATTTTAATTAATATCTCATATTAATTAAATATAAATCAATAATTAAACTGTTATTGAAATTAGATTTCATGATATACTAGAATCATTGCTTAAAGCATAAATCCAATTCTATTAATCTTAATTAATTGATTAAACTCTTTAATTAATAATTAGATTAATATAAATGGTGATTTGGCAAAACTCTTTTAGGTATGACTTACTAGGTTCATGTCTAATTGGCAATGAGAATATAATATCAAAACTTGATATTATTTGAAATTCTTTCAAATCTAAATGTGAAAATTTCAATTATACACATTTAGTTCTCATAAGTTGTGAGTGACCCCTAGCATCGATATCACAACCACCCAATTAGAGATGAATGCATATATTGATTCACACAAACCTTTTTGGTCATAATTACCGTGCACTAGAATCCCTTCATTAAAAGATCCCGATATAGCCTAGAGTCAAGGTTTGATCTAATAGCTTTATCACATGACCTTATCTCAATTTATTCTTGATAAAACATAACAAATACTGGAAACACTTTTCTAGTACTAAAACTCTTTCATCCTGTGTTATGTTTGTCCTGGCCAGGAACTAATTCATCAAGAACAAACTTAAATAGCACAGGATCTTAACCCGGTCCACTCCAATCAATGAATCCCATCTTAATTGAACACTCATCCCTATATTTAACTGAGTAGAGCCACCACACACCATATACCCATGTGTGAATAACACAAGTATGTAAGCGGTAACAAACTCTAACCACTCAAATGTGGATGACTGTGTCAACACAGGTCAAAGGACTATATGCACAATTATGTCCTAAACTGTGATCGTTGATTATAAGTAAATATCCTTGTGATCACAAATCTAACATCACTATTCGATCCACCCATCACATGAGTATCCACATGTCTATTCTGATATCTCATATCAAGTAGCATGAGACTCACTACCTCCCACTATTAGCATCACATACTAATCAAGGAAAATAGACAGAGGTGATAGTGTAATTAATATTTACCCAAATATTAATTATTCGACCATGAACAATTTATAGTATATGTACCAAATAAATTTGTAACTCATATTGTCAACTTTTGATAATAAATTTATTTAACATATTGCTAAAAGGTAAGTACTCAAATAAACAAACTCTTTATTTAAATGAATATTTTACTGTCATAGGGATAATTTACAATGTCATTATTTATTACAAGAATGGCACTAGGTCACATCTATACTAACAGGAAGAAGGGGAGAGACTGGAAAAAAAATAAAAAGAAATTAAGGAAAATGGGAACACATTTGAGAGAAAAGAAGGAGGTAAAGAGGAAGAGAAAAGGAGAGAAAGACAAGTTTTTAGCTAAAAAGGGTTCATTTCCTTGAAGAAGAGGAAGGTTCTCTTGCATTCAAAGTACTTAAATCAACAAACCAAGCTCTGAGGGCTCAGTTAGGTGCATCAAACATGTTCAAGTCAGTGAGCATTCCTATTTTCAAACTTTTAGATTTTCATTTCAGATAAAACTATATTCTTGGCTTTTCTTGCTTATTTTTATTATTACTGCCTATTTAAAGTTATATTGAAGGCATGATTGTGTAGAACATTGAATATTATTTTTAGATTTACGTTTATTAGCATCAAATTCTGCTTATTTGCTTGTGTTTTAGAATTACTTATGAGTTAAAAAATATGTGATCTGCTATGTTTTATTGAAGAGGCAACGCCTCTTCGTAGAGGCGTCGCCCCTTCGTGATGTGGCGATTCTAGGTCACCTCTTGGTCAGGTGGTGACGCCTCTTCAAAGAGGCCATCGCCTCCTGGCCAGAGTTTTGTATGATTCTGCTTGCCTATATTAAGCTTATTTTGCATTGTTCGCATGTTTTATGTATTCTTTCCTTGTTATATGTATTGTATCGCACACAATTAGTCAATATATTGTGTTTAATCAATTATTTATTTATATTTGCTTCAGTATTTGCGTTTATTATGTATGAAGTTAACAAGATTGGATTCTATTTATTGCTTCATAGTTTCTTTTATTTGTGAAAAAGTCTAATCCTCTGAGTTTTGCAGGGACCTTAGAGTAATTCTCTTAATCATTAGGAGTTAATCTCCTTAATTAGTTTTTAAGAGGATTCACCCGCAATTTGCCTTGGATTTATTATTGGTTTATTTTTTGTTTAATTGTAGTTTATTTTACTTTCATTTTAAGTAAAATGTTGTAACCCCTAATCCCTTCCCAATTTATTTGATATGTATTTGTGTAATTTGTTGTTTGATTGAGCATTGGGTTAATAAGCATGCAAAGCGGACTAATGTGCAAACTTGAACTTAAACATAAAATCGGAAATGATTGGAATTCATACAGTAATAAAGAAATAATTAAATAACCAAAGGTAATAAAATACAAAACATATATGAAGACCAACCGCAAGGTTGGGTGGACATTTTAAAAGCCCATACCCAATTTCTGAACCCAATCTCTCATGACGGCTTCTGGGAACTTCTGTGGAGTCCAGTTGTTGTATAGTGTGTCCAAGTTTTCATCCAGGTGGCTCCTCTCTCTCCATTTTAAGCCACCAGCCCATTATGTATTTCCTAGCAGGCGCTGAGCTTGCATAGTGTCATGGTCGTCAAACACTTGGGTGCGTAGTTAACCCCGTCGCCTACAGGTTCTATCGGAACGGATCGGTATGATACGATTTAAAACGGAAATTCAGAAATTTATGTAATCGACAAAATAATACTTATTTTATTAATGTTAAATAATTTAATTTATATTTATCTAATATGAATTGTAATATTAATACAAAAATTATATGTTATTGATAGTAATTTATAAGTTCTATTTTACTTAACAATTTGAAGTTTATTTTTCTTCAAAAAACAATTTAAAGTTTTTTTATGTTAAATTAGCATTATATAGTTTTGTCATAAATAGTTTTTTCCATTACGTGAATTAATAAATTAAATTATATTTACTTAGTATTAGTACTAATTTATATTAAAATTTCATAATTTTATTAAATACTATAATAAATTTATTATGTAGTCTTTATCTAACAAATTTACTATATAGTGTTATTAAATATAGTTATTACATGTCTATATATATTAATAAAAATAATAATCCTAATAGTACTATTTACATTGTTGCTTTTAAAAAATATCAATAAGATTAAATTACTTATTAACAATAATAATCAATAAGTTATTAAATAATAAAAATGACTTCTCTCTTTTTTTTTATTTATAAGATCACTACTTACTTTAATTAAAACGACGTAGTTTTCTCCTAGAAGTCCCTCTATCAAACAAGAAAGAAGTAGTTCTTTTCACGGCGGAGTCACCATTGACTCTATATATTATTATGGTAAAATGACGTAGTTTTGGGCAAAACTATGTCATTTTGGTTATCTATTATATATATCTATATATATTAATATGCAACAAAAGAATAATTATAATAATATTATTTAGCTCATTAGTTTTTAATAATATCAATAATATTAGATTACTTAATAACAATAATAATTAATAAGTTATTTAATATAATAATACAAATATAGTTTAATCAATAAAAATGGCATATTTATTATTCTTATTTATAAGATCACTACTTACTTTAATCAAAATGACGTAATTTTGGATAAATCTACATCGTTTTTGTTATCTATAATATATGTCTATATATTAATATG
>CATIWM010128059.1:0-12202 GCA_949671775.1 Mallotus repandus | reverse complement strand
AAAGCAACTTGACAACCTCACTAATAAAAATAATCCAGCTCCTTCAGGTGAAAGTTGTAATTTGTTGGGTTACTCTACTAATGAATTTGGTGTTTTTGATGTAGGTATAGTGGGAGATGGATACCAAGAGCAAGTTAATTTTTTTAGCAATCAATTTCAAGGGAGACAAGCCAATAATCCCTACTCTAACACTTACAATTCGGGGTGGAAAAATCACCCAAATTTTTCGTGGAATAATAATAGCAATGTGGCTGCACCAAACTTCCCCCAAAATAATAACAACTTGCAAAGACAATAAGCACCACAAGGATTTTAGCACCCACCACAAGATAGGATGGCATCTGTGGAGAACAAGCTAGATAAAGTTTTAGATGCCATCACAAATAAATTGTCTAGCCATGAGGAGAACCAAAAGAGAATAGAGGCAAAGTTCGATCATATTGCAAAGAATCACTCCTCTTCAATTCACAACATTGAGGTACAACTTGGACAACTTGCTAATGCCATGGGAACAAGAGCACAAGGAAATCTTCCAAGTACTACAGAGTCAAATCCCAAGGAATTAAAAGCTATCACTTTAAGGAGTGGCAAGGAAGTGAAAACATAGGCTGAAATTTCCAAGAAGGATGAGAAAAAAGATGAGGAGCAGTATGTCATGGTAGAAGAAAAGGTAAGAGAGGACAACAAAATAGAGATTCCAAAATCTGCATCATCGTCTTTTGTGCCAAAACTACCTTTCCCTCAGAGGTTGAAGAAATAGAAGGACAAGGAGCAATTTTCCAAATTTTTGGAAATTTTCAAGAAGTTGCAGATTAATATTCCTCTTGCTGAAGCACTTATACAGATGCCAAACTATGCCAAATTTTTGAAAGATTTGATTACAAAGAAATGCATATGGGATGGTCATGAGAAAGTACCCTTAACAGAGAGATGCAGTTCGATTATCTCAAGGAAAATTCCTGCTCAAT
The DNA here is from genome assembly GCA_949671775.1 of Mallotus repandus. Lineage (NCBI taxonomy): Eukaryota > Viridiplantae > Streptophyta > Magnoliopsida > Malpighiales > Euphorbiaceae > Mallotus > Mallotus repandus. The sequence continues at coordinate 11,234 of CATIWM010128059.1, read as the reverse complement.
TGAAGGATCCAGGGAGTTTTACTATTCCTTGTATTGTTGGCGCTAATGAATTTCCTAAATGTCTTTGCGATTTAGGAGCTAGTATTAATCTATTGCCTCTTTCTGTTTTCAGGAACTTAGGATTGGGAGATGTAAAACCCACCAACATGTCACTACAGTTGGCAGACCACTCAATTAAGAAGCCATATGGCGTGATTGAAGACGTGTTGGTAAAGGTAGATAAGTTTATATTTCCTGTTGACTTTGTTGTTTTAGATTTTGAGGCAGATATAGCTTGTCCTTTAATTTTGGGTAGACCTTTCTTAAACACTGGTAAAGCTTTGATTGATAGAACTCTTGAGCCTCAGTCTTATCGACACATCTGAGGTGTACTCCTGTTGGCATTCTCTTGTATAACATCCCGTTATGGCTGATGAATTGCTGGGATAGCATTCTCAGGGACATCCTTTCCTTTTTGTCAACATCATCGAGGAATCACCCCATTTCCAAATACTGCTATAAGCCATTATCCTGATCTCTTCATGACAAGGAGTTTGGGATTTTACTAGAATGAGAGGTTTGACTATTGTTTATTTCTCTCCTTCCCATGTTGAAGCCAAGGTGGCTAAGGCATTTACCATATGATTTTCTTCTCGTGGCAAGTGTACAAACTTGCACTGAGCGAAGGATAACAAGACAATAATCGTATAATCATAATACAACTTCAACTTATCCTCTTTTACTTCCCATTATTTGAAGATCTATTTTACCACTAACATCGAGTCTCCATATACCATGATCTCATTTATACCCACATTCCAGAGAGCTTCCAAACTATAAATGCAGGCCTCATACTCTGCTTGATGGTTGGTGACCTCAAATTCTAATCTTTTCTTCATTAGGATCATTTCTCCTTCTGGTGAGATTAGAATTAGACCTATACCTACATCCTTGCTATTGGAGGCCCCATCAAAGTACATTCTCTATGTCTGGATTTTGATTGCCCCCAGGTGTTCATCTAAAAACTCTAACTCTTATTCTTGTCCGTCATCCACTGGATTCTGAGCCAAGAAATCTACCACTGCCCTTCCTTTCATAACTTTTTTTTACCACATAATCTATATCAAATTCTGTGAGCAAAACTAACCATCTAGCCAATTTTCCAGTTAGCGATGGAGTTTGCTGGAGATATCTGAGTGGATCATGCTTTGAAACTGCTTGAACGCTGTAGGATTGGAAGTAATGTCAAAGCTTTTTGGTCACCTAAATCACTGCTAGACATGTTTTCTCTATAAGACTGTAATTGGACTTATATAGTAAAAGCTTCATGCTCAGATAACAGACTTCATGCTCAACCTTTCCATCACCTTCTTGAGCCAACATTTCATTGGTTGCCTCTTTCTCAATGGTAAGGTAAAGAATCAACATCTTGCCCAATCTTGGTGGCTGCAAAATTGGAGGATTCATCAAATATTTCTTGATAGTTTCAAAACCCTGCTGACACTTGTCACCCAAGACAACTGGCTGATTTTTCTTTAAGAGCTTAAAGATGGGTTCGCAGATAATGGTCAGCTTGGCTATGAATTTATTGATGTATTTCAGTAGCCTAATGAACCCTCGAATCTCAATGACCCCTCGAATCTATTTCTAGTTCCTCGGTGCAGGCATTTCTCATATCACTCTAACCTTATCTAGATCCACTTCTATGCCTTTCTGGCTGACGATATGTCCTAATAACTTCCCAGATGTTTCTCTAAAAACACACTTCTTCAGATTAAGCCTAAGGTTATATTTTTTTGCTCTGTCTAGGAACTTGTCAAGAGCTTCGGAATGTCCTTCCCACATCAGAGACTTCACCATCATGTTGTCCACATATATCTCAATCTTCTTGTGAACCATGTCATGTAGCAATGTGATAGCCATCCTCTGATAAGTGGCCCCTGCGTTCTTCAAACCAAATGGCATAATTGAATAGCAATATATGCCCATTCAGTGGTGAATGACGTTTTCAGCTTGTCTATCACTACCATCATGATCTGATTGTATCCCGAGAAACCATCCATGAAAGAGTATGAGGCACTGGAAGTCGCGTTATCAACTAAGGTGTAAATATGCGATAAGGGAAAATCGTCCTTTGGGCAGGCCTTGTCCAGATCCCTATAGTCCACTTTCTTTGGAATAGGGACACTATTAGCCAACCACTGGGTATCGTCGACCACCTCTAAAAATTTCACTTTTAGTTGCTTTTCCACCTCCTCTTTGATCAGGAGAGCTCATTCCAGCCTTAATCTTCTCTTCTTTTATTTTACCGGTGTAATGTAAGAATATGTGGGGATTTTGTGCTCTACAATCTCTCTGTCAATCCCGGGCATATCCTCATAACTCTAAGCAAATGCTTTTTGTCTTCTTTTTAATGTTTCTTTCACTTTTTCTCTCTTCTTAGGAGTTAAGTTAGAAGCAAGAAGTATATTTTTAGGATTATCGTATGTGCCCAAATTAAATGATTCGTTTTGCACTGAATTAATATTGAACATATGCATGAAATGATCGCCACACATAGTATAAACATTAGGAAGAACATCACACAAATAAGCAAAGTCAAATTCTATTGTATTAATTTTAGAAAAGAAAACATTGTCAGGTTCAAACAGGTTATAAAAATAAATGTCGATATCATCATAGAAAATATCTATGATTGAATCCAACACATAGGATTCAAAGTCACTTCTGTTTCCTGGTCGGTAGCGTCCTTTGATTCTGCTGTATTGACATCCTCCTCGGGTTCCAGAGACAACACTAATTCTTCTACCACTGGTTCCTCCATAGCAACTTTACTAGTCCCATTCACATGTTCAACAAAAATTTTGAAATCGGGGACCAGTTGCTCAGCAATCATTAATGGCTCAGGAGCTCCTTGGTACGGATAACTGGCACTTTATCCCTCAAAAGTCTCCCACAATTCCTTCTTCTTTTTAGCCTTAGCTTTGGATTTGCCAGTCCCTTGATAGCCTAACCCTTGCTTCAAAACGGGGACCTTTGGGTTAATAAAACTCGACGGATCCTGCTGATTCTACCCCAATCCTAGTCCGGGCATAAAATTCATGCTCTTCATTATACTGACTATATTCAAGTTCAACTCGTCTTTGTAGATTATACAGACCTCGAAACTCAAACTAACTGGGATCTTATTGGGAGCTAGCTTGAGAGCAGCAATAATGGCTTCATGGTTATAACCTTCCCTTCAAGTGGAAACTTGATTTTCTAGTGAACAGTCAAAAGGACTCCTCCTATAGGATGAAACCATGGCCTCCCTAATAGAATGGCGAATGTGATAGGAATATCAAGCACATGTAAATTGACCTAAGCTTTTATAGGTCCTGTCTTAACAAAAGCTCTAAGGGTTCCCACCGCAGGCCTCTTCGGATCATCGTAGGCCTTAATAACCACCTCGGATGGCTTGAGATCAGTTTCAGCTAATCCCAACTTTGATAGAATCTTTGAGGGACACACATTGATGGTGGGCGCGTTATCCACCATCACGTAGCAAGTTAATTTTCCTTTAACCTCAGCCTTAATAAACAAGGCCTTGTGGTGGTCCCTCCTCTTTAATGAAAAATCCTTATTAGTAAACATTACCACTCTAGGAGGGCTTTCTGTCAATGAACAGACCATCTGTTCGGGAGTGTGGTTTAATGGAATCCTTTTATCATCCAAAGCCAGAACTAGTGCCTCCCTCTGGGCTTTGGAGTTCATGAGTAACTCCCAAACTCTAGCAAGAGTTGTTTCATTTTTTTTGCTTCAGTAACTTCTGCGACTCCTTCCTCCAATTTTTCTTATTCTTCTTCCACTTTCTTTGATTCTTCATTTGAGTCTATTTTCCTTTCTTAAGACTCAGGAGACTTCATTCCTCCCTCTTTTTCCTTAAGTTTTTCAATTAGTGGGATTTTTTTCTTCTATCATTTTCCCATAAATTAAGAGCTCCCCCTCTTCATTGTCAGAGTTCCATATGTCTAGGATGCTCATATTGAACTTAACAGGCTATTTTCTTAGACTCAGGCATTTTGGTTCTAGTTTTGGTGGTGCAGGTGTGGTATCAACAAAGGAGTTCAAGACTTGCTCCTCAGTTAAACTAGTGTTTATCATAAGAATTGATTGATTTGGTTGTGGCATGTTTCTATAGTTGGGTAAGGGGTTATTTTTGGTGTTTGGTTTTCTATTTTCAGGATCGGTGATTTTGCCTGAGTCAATCAGAACTTGGATCTCGTGTTTTAAACGAGTACAGTCGTCGGTGTCATGTTCAATGTTCTTATGGTACTTGCAATACAATTTCGGGTTAGCATTGGGAAATGGTAGTCTTTGGGGTGGAGGTCTTAGCAAGTTGTTCTCGATTAGTTTTTCTAAGACTTTAGAAAGAGGTCTTCCCAGGTTGGAAAATCTTTTAGGTTGCTGAACATCATTGATTTGAAAGTTACTGGTTGAACCTATTCCACTACGGGATCCGATCCCTTCTCTACCAGAGGGTCTCTTGGTGAAAAATTTCTTGTCTTGTGCCAAATTTGACTCTTTCTGTACCCTAAACTTGTGCAGTTCCTTGAAATTTCTAATCCCTAAGTCTCTTAATTTTCTGGAAAGCAACGAAATACAACCCTTTATCATAATTGTTAATTGATCTGATTCTGCTGGCCTGTTCGTTATCTGAGATAACTTCCCTCTCCATCTTATCAGATACTCAACAAAGGACTCATTGAACTTATGCTTTGTGTTTTGTAAATCTCTTAGAGAGACCTCTATTGGAGCATTTAGACTGTACTGCTTGATAAATGCAGCACAGAGCTCTTTCCAGTCACTTTGCATAGATGACTCCAAGATGTAATACCAGTGAATTGGAGCAGGAATCGCTTAACAATCTGAGCATTTGTCAACTCTATTGCACTTATATAAGTCACATATTATTTCAAGTGCAAGTGAGGATCATCAGTCCCTGCATACTTTTTCATATCAGGGAACTTGAATTTTCGCGGCAGAGGATTATCACCCTTGTGCAAATATAGATCAGTATAGTCGAGGGGAGCATCTATCCCTTTTTCTTTCATTTGCATCTGCATCTAAGCCATGGCTTTGACAAGGTCTTTAGCCCAATTTGGCTTCTCTACATTTTTTGGGGCATCTATCCTTGGTCAAATTATAGGTTCTATTTCTTGCCTCCCCAGATTTTCAGCATCAAGATCAAATGGGGGAGGTTGAGGTGGTGGGGGTTCTCGTCTATCCTCTCTTCTCATTTCTGCAATCATCTCTCTCATAATAGCTTTGGTCTATTCGGCCATTTCTGCCCTAAACTATTTTAGATCAAAACTCGATGATGTTGTTTCTTTTAACATTCTAACTAAACGACCAGTATCAGAGCGAGTCCAAGAGGATGATTGGTTTGAATCTATATCTGCAATCACCATAGGTTAGAAACATGCATGGCGTGTATGCATGATATGCAGGTTCACTTAAATATTTTAAAAGGAAAGTAATCACTTATTCACATATAACACGTAATAAGATAAAGCTCTTCAAGCGGTATCTCCACCCTTATTTCTCCCACACGCGTATTCAATGGCAAGTTCCTTTTCTTAGGATTGTTGGCCTGGTTTCAATTATTAACAGGAGACATCAAAATCGACGGATGTAATAAATCTCTTCAGATGAGGCAGACAAGTAGCAATTCTTTGTAATAAAACCAAAGTCCATATATAAACAGGCCATAGTAGGCATGAAAGGCCTATTTTGGCATGCGCTATGTACAAATGGGCCAAAGTGGGCATGAAAGGCCCAGCTTGATATAATCCATTTGTAATGGGTTTGGATTTTATTATAAGAATTGTTATATGGCATAAAACACATACGGTTGGGAAAAACCTTAATGGATGTTGCTAAGTCATTACATGAGCTGAGTTGAGGGTAGTAAGTTATGGCTCCCGCAGCTATATACATCCATTTGCATCTCCCCACTCAAGGGTCCGTACGACGGGGATAGTACGTGCCGTGAGTGACAATAATCAAATACTTCACCACCAGGTTTGAGTGAAACACATGCAACGAAGCGAAGATTATTATCGGGTTATTTGGGACTTTTATGCTTATTATATGAAATGAGTAGTGAATGCAGTAAAATGCAAAGGAAATAAGGAAATAATCAAGGATAATAAATTACAAAACACAGGAATCAGTTTCTTTATCCCCTGTGGAGTCGCCACAATAGGCGGCAGGGTCTAGCATGGGCCTAAGTGTTTGGCGACCACGGTACTATGTAAGCTTAGGGCCTACTAGGAAATATAAGATGGGTTTGGGGCCCATATTAGAGATGGAGTTGCCACTTGGATGAAAACTGAGACACACTTTACAACAACTTGATTCCACGGAGGTACCTAGAAGCCGTCATCAGAGATTGGGTTTGGAAACTAGGTATGGGCTTTTGAATGCCCACCCAACCTTGCGGTTGGCCTCCGTGTGTGTTTTGTATTTTATTATCTTTGATTATTCGATTATTTTCTTATTATCGGGTTGATTGCAATCATTTACAATTTTATATTTATATTCAAATTTGCACATTAGTCTCGTTTACATGCTTATTACCTCAACATTCAAGGCAAATACTAATGAATTTACAATCATACATTCAAAAAAATGGGGAAAGGATTCAGGATTATAACGCTTTATACAATTACAACGATAATGAATTCAAATAAAACCTCTCAAGAACTAATTAACTCACTAATTACTTAGTGAGTGGAAATCACAAAGGGACCTACCTCAAACAAAAGTTAGTTTAATCTTAAAATAAACAGTTTTTATACAAAAGAAAATAAATAAATTTACATAAAATAGGCACAAGTACTCATTTAAACATGGTTTATTTACTCAAACATATATAACAATATAACAATCGCATACAATACTAAAGATGTTAGGTAGCATGTTTGTATTAAATACTGAAAATATACCAAAAGATACAGTAAGTATAGCAGATTTGTACAAGATTCTAGTAAGGAGACGACCACCTCTTGGGAAGAGGTGTCACCTCCTGGACTTCTGCTCAGGGGGTGACCATCTTCTTGAGAAAGGGGCGACTAAAAACATACTATAAAGTAACTAAACCATGCATGATTCTAGGTAGGAGGCAATCACCTCTTGGCTAAGAGACGTCGCCTCTTGACTAAAAGCTGTGGCCCCTTGGTCAGGAACTCCTAATTTCAGGTTACTTAAATTCTAAGCAAACCATTTTTAATGTGATATAAACGTAAACTTACTACTAAAACATTAATATTTCACATAATCATACATTTATGCAACATACAATGAATTAAAACTTGAGAACAGCTAGTTAAAAACAAGAACCAAAGCTTTTAAAATGAAAACAAGGATTCAAAACTTAAAAACAATAATTCTTACTGAATAAACCACGTTTGATGCTCCTAACTTGAGCCCTTAGAGCTTGATTAATGGGTTTGAGTCCTTTGGATGCAAGAAGAACTTATTCTTCTTTAAGAAAATGAACTCCCCTTAACTAAGAACTTGTTTTCTACCTCTTTCTTCACTCTTTTCCTTTTTCAAAAAATGTGTTGTCTCTCTTGATTTTTTTCTCCTTTTTTCTAAAAACTTCATGTCTCCTTAGTCTCTAACCTTAATGTCCAACTTCTATCCCTGAATTTTCTTTCTTTTTCCTTCCTTTTTTCTTCTAAAAACTTTAAGACCTCTATTTATGCTTAATCACCTTCTCAATTTTCAAAAAATGCCACTAGGACAAGAAGTCATGATTTCACCACTCCCTTTTACCCATTTTCTGCCTTAAAAGTCCTCCTTTCCTGCACAAATCTACAGACTAGAGATTTATGGGTCCATGAGGTCAAATCTGCATTTAATGCAGGGTTAAGTCGGCTATTAAAGTGGCATCACCTCTTTGAAGAGACGTCACCTCCTTAGGCCCAAGTTGAAGAGGCATCGCCTCTTGGAAGGAGGCGATCGCCCCTTCACCAGGCTTGGCCAGGGCCTGGGTCTGCGGGCTCGGACTTGAAGGTCGACTTTGCTTCTTTAGGTCTTAAATCTTGGTTTTGGGCTTTATTTACTTAGGCTTGACACTCTTGGGTTTCTCGAGTTCATTTACAGAGAAAGCTTCAGATCCTCTTACATCCAAAACTTGTTCAATCTCATCACTGGTCTTTCATTGCGAGCCTCAAGCTGAGGGTGTCCATAAATATATTCCCACACTAATTAATATTTATAATAATGTTCATGAATAAATATTTTTTTTTTAAGGAATGGATAAATATGATTGTTAAACCTATATATCTGTAATTAATGGGCATATAATATTTAACAAAATATAAGATATTGCTGTATATATTTTAAATATTTATGTTCAACTGCTACATAATTAAATATATTTCATTCAAATAATCAATAGTTGACTAGTGAGAGAGTAGTCAAGTGATAACTTCTCTCCAATGGCATCTTGAGGTGCAGAATTCAATTTTTGATGTCGTCTATTTAAAAGGGGAGGGTTGCCTCCCATGGAGGTCATATGACCTCCCAATTTAAAAAAAAAAATCAATAGTTGAAAAAAAACTATTTTCTAGAATGAAAGTAACATTGATAAAATATCATACATATAGTAAGTTCTCCATCATCAGAAGGAGATTTTATTTCAAGCCACACAAAGGATAAAAAGTAGAGTACAAACAATATGAATAGTGCATAGTAATACTATAGAAAAATATATAAGATAAAAGCTGGTAAGTACTCCTTTCGTTCTTTTCTAATTTTCTTTTAAGAAAATATAATTTTTTTCACTCCAATTTTCTTTTTGAGATTACCAATAAAAAATAAAATTTTCTTTCCAAATTTACCCTTATTTTGTTTTTAGAGTAAATTAATTCATTTAATCTTAATGAGAAAAAAAGGGTAATATAGTCATTTGTACCTATAATTATACCTAGGGTAAATTACTATTTGCTTCCTGTGTTTTGGCCTAATACACTATTTCATCCCTGACATTTGAAAAATATTAATTCATCCCTGACATTTGCAACAGTTAATATTTATTAGTCATCTATCAGGGATGAAATAGTACATGAATTTGCAAATGTCAGGAATGAATAAATATTTTTTCAAATGTCAGGGATAAAATAGTGTATTAGGCCAAAACATAGCTGGCATATAACAATTTACCCTTATACTTATTAAATAAAATTCTTAATCTTTGTGACAAAATCTTAAAAGACAATTAGAAAAGAACGGATGAAGTATTACACTACACAAAATGACATATTGTACAAGAATGGCCAGCCCCACTCGAGGACAGACATGAAGAAAGCGACATGACATCGATTCAAAGATGGACGAGAGACTTGATCACATGATTTTCCAGGAGTGGAAGTCGATGGTTCTCGTTATAACTGTACATCAAGGGGACCATTCTTGCAAGATTAAGGCAAGACTTCGTGAAACCTGGTGAAAATGAGTTAGAGAACGGGCTTTCTTGGTTCAGCTGTTTCCATGCATCGGATATCATTTCAACAACCTGTTCTCTGGCATTTTCCACTGAAGATCCTTTGCTGTTTTTCACGTAACATTCTATATATGATCAATCGTGACCCTCTTGATTTTCATCCTGCATGTATTTTTTTCTTTTTTTTTTTATCATAGAAAGTAAAGTGAAATAAAAGCATCATTGATTACACTTTATATATCGTATAAGTGGTGGTATGGCTGTCATATTAGTCGTTATGCCTTATGAGCCGTGAAACTCTTCACAGTTATTACTAGTTTTAGTACTACAGTTTATGAACCCTGATTAAATGAGTAATTTTCCTTTTGCAAACATAAAGTCACCTGTCATATTTTTAGTAATTAGATGTAAAATATAATATACTACTGCAGTTTACAGTAGTTGTACTCGACTCTCTCTCTCTCTTCTTTCTTTTCTCTTTTTTCTTTCTACAAGTTTCTTATTGAAATAGTGTTTTTTGAGGTGATTTTGGTTTCTTCTTTTTTTTTATTACTTTTTGCTTGTCTATTATAGATCTACGATGGATCTATAATATGTTGTTAATAGTGTCTCATTTCTAGTGAGGTTTTAGTAGATAAATAATTTTCTTAGTTTTTTATGAGTTTAATAGATCTAAACTTTTCATAGACTGCGAGAATAAGCTCCATCTCTATTGAGCAAGGAAATAACGCCAGATCTATGGTCAGAAGTCCTCTATTTTTGCAACTAAGTGAAACTGGTTGATTATTATAGTGCAAGTGGTTATTAGGTAGCTAAATGATTGTTGATCCTTATTTCTGATTTTGTAATCTACCTTGTGGTAGAAGTTGTTGTATTCTCTGCACAGGGTTTTTTTTTTTAGTTTTCTTCAATGAAAGTTTAAATTTCTAAAAAAAAAAGGTAATACATTCTATATAGATAATAATTTTTCATTTATTTCTAAATAAAATTATGAGTCGTATTTAAAAGAAAATCGAGATAAAGGATTAAAGGATAGCCAAAAAAAATGATAATTTTAAAAGTAAAAGGAGTAGTATATTATGTGAGAATTGCCCTACCTTGGCACTACCCAGATCATCCTAGAGCCGAAGAATTGTGGCTGTGGAAGAGATTACGGCTGGATTGTTGTCAATAAATTCCATACCCTTTCTAGTTACACCACATCCCAGTAAATAAAAAATGTGAACTAGAATCACATGTACTCCTGAACTCACGATCCCATTCTCCAAGTACTCTTCAACATTCGGCACATGAGCAGTGGCAAACCATCTTCCTTCTGCTAGAAATGCCTTGCACAAACTTGCCCACTGCTCGTAGCATTTAATCAAGAAAATATTATTAATCATTTTTCCGCTAGCCTGTAATTATATATAATTGGTGTTATGACGTTTCTTGCACAAGCTTTTACAAAATTGTTGGATATATGTACCGTTTTTCGTAGAGAATCTACCGGGTTCCGGCCATGCTGCTCATGGACCTTGAAGGCAATTTCATTAGTGATATCATCAAGAGCTCTGAAGCATATTTTCATGTAGTCTGGTAGTTGTTCTGTGGCATCGATGTCCCATCTGTCTATGTATACGTGAAACCATTATTTAATCAATATATGTAGTTGAAAATTGCAGGAGATCATCATGGAAATTCCATGTTATATATATTTGTTGAATTATCATCATACCTACTGATAACTTCTGTGAACAGTGTTAGTTCATCCAGCGTGCCA
>CATIWM010128030.1:0-11228 GCA_949671775.1 Mallotus repandus | reverse complement strand
ATATGTATATGTATGTATATATTAAATACATATATACATATTAAAAATCCTTATTTCCAAATCAGCCCATATTCACCTTCTCTACTATTTTTCATCTTCTCCTTTTCACCCGATTTCACTGATTCTTTTATACCCGTTTGTATTTTTATTTATTTATTTTTTCTGGTATTACATTCCTTCCCCCTTAAATAAAATTTGTTCTCAATTTTTTTTAAAAATCTCCACATCAAACTCCAAATAAATAAGGATATCGACTGCGCATATCCAATTTTGTTTCCCAAGTGCAGTCTTCTACTGCGTGGTTGCTCCACAACACTTTCACCATCAAAATTTCCTTAGTACGGAGCTGATGAATCTGACGATCTACAATTGCCACAAGATATTCCTCATACAATAGATCCTCACTAAGCTCCACTTTTTGAGGTTCAAGAATGTGAGAAGGGTTAGAAATATATTTTATCAACATAGATACATGGAACACTGGGTGGATTCGAGATAATTTTTGTGGCAACACCAATCTATAAGCCACTTCTCCCACTTTGGAATGAATCTTAAAAGGTCCAATGTATCTCGGGGCCAATTTTCCTTTCTTACCAAATCTCATCACCCCTTTCATTGGAGATACCTTTAAAAACACCATATCTCCAACAAAAAATGATACATCCTTCCTTTTTGGGTTTGCATAGCTCTTTTGCCTACTAAAAGATCTCTTCAACCTTTGCTGAATAATAGGAACCTTCTATGAAGTAACTTGTACTAACTCTAGGCCTATTAATTGGCTTTCGCCAATTTTCCAACATAAAGGTGATCTACACTTTCTACCGCATAATGCTTCATACGGAGCCATTTCAATACTTGCATGATAATTATTGCTATATACAAATTCAATTAATGTCAAGTGTAAATCCCATTGGCCACCAAAGTCCATTACACACATTCTCAACATGTCCTCTAATGTCTGAATGGTCCTTTCTGACTGACCATCCATTTGAGGATGAAATGACGTGCTGAAATCAAGTCTGGTGCTTAATGCCTTGTGCAACTCTTGCCAAAAGACTGAAGTAAAAGTTATCCCTCTATCTAACACAATGCTTTCTGGCACACCATAAAGACAAACAATTCGGTTAACACATAACCTTACTAATTTGTAAGTGGTATATGTCTTCTTAGCTGGCAGAAAATGAGCTGACTTGGTTAGCATGTTAACTATCACCTAGATGGCATTATAACCTTCATTTGTATGAGGTAATCCAGTCACAAAATTCATAGCAATCATATCCCACTCCCACTCTGGAATGGGCAACTGCTGTAACAATCTTGAAGGTCTCTATTGTTCCAATTTCACTTTGTTGACAAGTGAGACATTTGGATACAAATTCTACAACATCTCTTTTCATACCATTCCACCAATAAGTATCTTTCAAATCATGATACATCTTGCTAGAACTTGGATGAACACTATAAGCAGAAAAATGAGATTCTTTCATAATCTTTTTCTCAACCCATCCACATCTAGCATGCACAACCTAGTGCCCAAACATAATACACCCTCACTATCAATCACAAAATCTCTAGATTGACCCATTTGCACCTCTGACATTATCTTCTGTAATTGTGGGCCTTCTCTTTGAGCTACTTTGACTCTATTCAAGTACACTGATCGTACTATGAGCTAAGCCAATAGACATGACTTAGTTACTTTCCACTGTAAACCCTGCTCAATCAATTTATGCAACCCTTTAATTATTGGTCTCCTTTTTGAGCAAATATGAGCAAGACTTCCTGCTGATTTTCTACTCAAAGCATCTGCTACCACATTAGCCTTACCAGGATGGTAAAGAATGGACCAATCATAGTCCTTCAAAAGTTTCATCCAACTTCTCTGCCTCAAATTTAGATCTCTTTGCTAAAAAATATACTTCAAACTCTTGTGGTCCGTGTATATCTCACAAGTAACACCATACAGGTAGTGCCTCCAAATATTTAGTGCAAATACCACTGCTGCAATTTTCAAATCATGAGTAGGGTAGTTTTGCTCGTGCTTCTTTAACTGACGTGAAGCATAAGCAACTACTCTCCCATTTTGCATTAATACATACCCTAATCCAACTCGAAAAGCATCACAATACACTATATACCCTTCATTCCCAGAGGGTAAAGTTAACACTGGAGCTGAAGTCAACCTGTCCTTTAGCAACTGAATGTTCTCCTCACATTTATCTATCCACACAAACTTAGCATTCTTTTAGGTCAACCTTGTTAAAGGTGCAACTATCTTGGAGAAATATTTTGCTAAATCTCCTATAGTAGCCAGCTAAACCCAAAAAACTTCTTATCTCAATCACTGTTGTGGGTTTTGACCATTCTGTAATAGCTTCAATCTTCTTGGGATTCATTTGTATGCCATCTTTGGATACCACGTGTTCTCAGAATGCCATTTGATCTAACCAAATTTCACACTTTGAGAACTTTTCATACAACTGGTGCTCTCTAAAAGTCTGAAGCACCATTCTCAAATGTATAGCATGCTCTGCCTCACTCTTGGAATATACGAAGATATCATCAATGAATACTATTACTAATCAGTCCAAGAATGGCCTAAACACCTGATTCATCAAGCCCATAAAAGCTGCTGGGGCATTAGTCAACCCAAAGGACAACACCATAAATTCATAATGGCCATATCTTATCCGAAAAGCAGTCTTAGGTATATCACCACTTCTAATCCTCAATTGATGATATTCAGACCTCAAATTATTCTTAGAGAAACACTGGGCTCCTTGAAGTTGATCAAATAAATCATCAATGCTTGGGAGTGGATATTTGTTCTTGATGGTAACTTTATTTAACTGTCTATAATCGATACAAAATCGAAGGCTACCATCTTTCTTCTTCACGAACAACATTGGAGCACCCCAATGAGATGTACTGGGTCTGATGAAACCCTTATCAAGCAACTCTTGTAACTGCTCTTTAAGCTCTGCTAATTCTGTAGGTGCTATTCTATAAGGTGGCATAGAGATAGGATCTGTATTAATACAATATCGATACAAAATTCTATCTCTCTTTCTAGTGGCAAACCTGATAATTCTTTAGGAAAGACATCTGAAAACTCACACACCACTGTCACATTCTTAACTGCCCCCTTTTCTGCTTTTGTAGCTCTAACCACAGCTAAATATCCTTAACATCCCCTTCTAAACATCTTTCTAGTTGTGATTACAGAAAAGAGATTCTGAGGCATTAAACTCTTCTCACTTCTGAATCATAATTCCATGTCACCTGGAATTTTGAAAATCACTTCCTTCTCCAGACAATTCAAAGTAGCACAATGTTGGGCCAACCAATCCATTCCCAAAATCATGACAAAATCTATCACATCCAATAAAACTAGATCTGCAGGCAACTCTCTACCTTTCACTAACACTGGAAAATACAGAAAGACTATATCCGTCTCCAACTTGTCGCTAAGTGGAGTCGCTACAAATAATGGAATTAACAACTTGGATGGTTGCTAACCCATTCTTGAAGCAAAAATAGGAGATATAAAAGAATGTGATGGACCGGGATCAAATAAAACTCTAGCATTAATATAATAGACTGAAAAAGTACCTAACACTTCTACATTGGATTCCTGAGCATCCTGAGGAGTCAGTGTGAAAACTCTGGCCTGTCCACGGCCTGCCTGCTGTGATATAGATGGTTGTATAAATCCTCTGCCACCAGATCTCCCTCCTAATCTACCTCCTAAACTACGACCCTGCTGGCCCATATACTGAGTACCACTCTGCTGAGGATACACTAGTGCATGAAACTGAGAAGCCTGCTGTACTGTTGAGCAACAGTAGCAGATGAGCTCTGCAGATAAGCCTACTGATAACCGTAATTTGAACATGATCTAGAAAAGTGCCCAACCTGACCGCATCTGAAGCATGCTCCTGACGGTAGGTGACAAGGGCCTTAATGTAACCGACCATAGTTAAGGCAAGCATTGGGCCCTGAGCTTGCATTGCCATACCTAGAACTCAGACTACTACTACTGCCACTATTGGCTCCAGGCCCAAATCTGATACGTCTACCATGCCTGGGATTATGTCTCCCAAATCTGTGTCCCCTTGGACTTCTATGTTACTGGGAGGTACCAATCTGCTCTGCCAAGCTAAAACACTGGCTGGGAAACACCCTAAACACCAACTGCCCTATTATCTTCACTCATGTAAGGGTTTGGGATCGTACTATGCATGTGCTGCCTCTCTAACTGTCTGGCCTCATCAATAACATTCTATAAAGTACAACCTTCTGTACGAATCCCTACATAAGTCGGTCCTAACCTAATCTATATAATTCCACTGCTCTACGCTCATCTTTCATCACATCTGTTGCATGATAGGATAACCTAAGAAACTCCTTCGTATAATTATCCATTGATTTATCTCCCCTTCTGATATGTAACAACTGCCACTTGTATGCATCTCTTGTTGTAGGTGAACAAAAAAATTGCATAAAGCGCCTCTTAAACTTAATCTAAGTGATGGTGTTCATATAATATTGTATAGACTGCAAGAACCAATCTTGAGCTGACGCTTGAACTGCTAGCTCAACAATAAGAATCTGCTGATAATCTATATACCCAGTCTTAGTTTTGGACTCAATGACATTGATAAAGTCCAATGCATCTCCAGTCCCATCAAAAGAAATTCTCCCAACTTTGGAGTACAAAAGAAGAGCATCAGCGTCTGTCAGCTTATGATTCCTTTGCTAAAGCATCTACTGCACCAAAGGCATAACTTGATTAAGTGCAGCTAAACCTTAGTTAATTCCTGCCATCCCAGCTACAAAAACTACAAGATCCAATTTTGGAGCTTCTGGCTCCACTTGCGACTGTTGCACTTGTTCTAGATTTACCGCTGCTCTAGGCCTACCCTTCCTTCTACGTGCTGGGGCAGGAGGAGGAGCTTCACCCTGAAAAGATTGCTCACCATCATCTGCTACTTCTGTAGTAGGAGCATTTCGTGCTCGCCTCATTTTGGAAAGGCACAAAACTAATAAAATTCAAAACACCACAAGGAAACTAACATAAATGCAAAATTCTAGAAGCAACGATGACAATAAATGACATTTATCAACCTAATCACCGCAGTAGTCCCAAAGAAATTAACCATTAGCTCTGATACTAACTTTGTCATGACCCAAACCTAAAGGGCACGTGACCGACACTAGGGAATGAGAAAGCGTGTAGCTTCCAAAACCCGTAGTAAGCCTTAGAATTTTTTCACAAATAAAACCAATCAATACTAAACAATAAAACCATAATCCACAATAAATCCACCGTAATTAATACATATAACTCCACAATAAATAAAATTCACAATATAAGTTATACAAAACCATCTACTACTACTGCGGTGTTTTAGAATAAAATACACAACACAAATATTAAACAGACCTACATAACATAGCTAGAGAAGAAGAAATCTAGCGCAGACGATAGCTAGAATTAGTTTGACTGTGAGATCTTGGAAAAATAAATTGAGGGGAATCAGACCTCACTGAGTGAATCAATTTTATAAAATGCATGTTGGTTCTAAACTAGTTGTGAAAACCCTTTTAAAAATAAAATAATATAAATATTTAAAATCCCTTTCTTTACTCAAATTATATTTTTATAAATTGTTTCCAAAATTCACAAATCACTCTAATACGAAATTCTTTTACGAAATCATATAAATTAAAACTTTTTGTGGAAAACATGGTAGAACCCTAAACCTCAATTCTAATAGCCTTTTTGGCTCTCTTAAATCCAGGTGACTTCCGATCCCAGAGAGTAACTCAACCAGGGTCCAGCCACAGTCAGTCTTTTACTCTAAATATTTACTGGTGCTTAGAGAGCAAACTTGAGCAGAGTCCAACCAATAACATATACCTGCCCAGAGAGACTTACTCAACTAGGGCTCAAAACCAATAATCCTGCCCAGAGAGACTTACTATACTAGGGCTCACTATCAACAAATAGCAGGCTCATAGATCATTACTGGTGAGCACACAGTCCTGGTGACACCCACCAAGTGACACGTTTTACCATTTCTCCAAATTATTTTATATCATAAATATTTAAAATAAATAAAAATAATGAAATAAATTCCACCAAGCATCTTTCCAAATATTATTCATGATAATAAAATAAGTAATCATGTATGTGGTAAGATATATAATCATAGATAAATTCATGAAATCAACTTAAATATGAAATTAACCACTTGAAAATTCTAATTTAAAATTCTCAACAAACATTTCATAAAATCAACTCACAGGTGGAGCGTGCTGGCCGACCCGTCCTCGGTTATCTTTGCACTACACCTCTTGCTCCCGAATTCTCTAAATAAATAATATTTATTTAATAAATTACTCTAAATAAATTCTCAAAACTCTGAGAAAACTTATAAAAATTCAGAAATAATCCAAATAACCTTAAAAACACTACAATGATTAATTTTGATGCCCAAATAATTTTTCAATTGAATAAAACTAATATATGTGGAAATATATAATTTCCCCAATATTCATTCCGGGATTTTTATCACAAAATTCATAAGGATTTAGACTTTGGTTCAGTTACAAGAAATGATCCCCACATTTAATATTATTTATTAAAAATAACTCAAAATTTTTCCGGGCTAGTTATTGTTTATCACCGGAATCCGGATAATACCTGTTAGATTCTCACCGGAAAACACAATATCAGACTCAACCATTTATATTAAAATATTCCCTACAATATTGAGAACACATTAAAGGTTTCAGCAACTTAAAAATACTCATAGAATAAGGAGATCTAAAAATAAAAGGAAAATTACCTAAAAATTCATCAAATATTCTAGAGTTGGAGATCAGACGCAAGACCAGCGTCTATAGACTCCTGTGATAGTGGGGATTGAATTAAAAATCCTGGCCTTGACTGATTAGCACAGAAATGAACGTTCCAACTTCACATACCTTGAGCAGAAATTTAAAATTAAAATCTGGAAATTTTCAAGCTGAATCTGCTCAAACGGACGCTACTAATGCGCAGAGGACGTCGGAAAATAGTTGAGTACCAAATTTCATGTCAATCGGAGCTCATTTGAATAGTGAACAGAGAAAAGAAAGAAGATAGAAAATGTAGGGACTAAATCAGACATTTGCCACAACACATCTCTCTTCTTCTCCACGACAGCCCAATCTCTGCATATATAGACACTCATATATCCATTTCCAGCAACCAAAAGTAGCCAAGAGCAACCCAAGTCAGCCAAAAGTCAAATGACTAACTTAAGTTAACTTGACAACTTTAATCAACTAAAAGCAACCATTTGCAACTAGTCACAAACAACCCCAAAACAACACCGCAACAACCATAAAACGACCAGCTCTTATAGACACAAAGCAACTTTAAGCAACCTTCATCGACCAAGCCTTCAACAACTCCAAAACGACCACAATGCAACCTCCAAACGACAACAGAACAACTTCAAACGACCACAGAACAACCTAAAAACGACTACCTGCACATACACACATTTAACACCTCTCAAAGCAACCAAAAACAACTCTAACAACCTCCAATCAACCAAACCACTACAAGATAAATATACAATAATTAATAAACAACCATCAACCATTATCAACCCAAATCAACTCCAATCAACCTCAACCTTTATATAAATATAATATATATATATTAATAAACATATTCCTTATCCATTTAACCAATCAAATTTCACAAAAATCCACTTTGTCAATTCACTTCCATTACCAACCCAACAACCAACACTCAAATCAACACAAACAACCAAAAACCACCTCCATCAACTCATATCCTCATTAGCCCAAATATATATATATATATTCCAAGTAAACTCACATCAATTAAAGACAAACTACCCTTCTCCACCATTATCCACTTTAAACAACCATTAACCTCCATATGTATATATACATATATACATATTAAAAATCCTTATTTCCAAATCTGTCCATATTCATCTTCTCTACTATTTTTCATCTTCTCCTTTTCACCTGATTATACTGATTCTTTTTATACCCATTTGTATAAAATTAAATGAAATAAAAATTTAGATGTAATTGTTGAAAAATATTTTTCTATTTTAATTTGATCTTCTTATATATTATCTATTATAAAGGAAATTAGATAATATATTTTATAACTCTCATTAAATTAAATTTCATAACTAAATAAATAAAATTAAAATTAAAAATATTTGTAAAATTATCAATTCCAAAAAATATTAACATAAAAAATGTCAGTTATTCAAATAGAAAATTTATTAAGAGTGTAATATCTTATTATATTATAACTCTATAAAGTTTGTAAAATTAGATTATTATATAAATAAAAATATTAAAAAATGCTGCATAGTTGTGTAGAATTATTTTTAAAGAAAAAAAACATCAACGTTAAATTTTTTTGAAAAATGATATATAGTTGTTTAAAAAAATCTATTAATGTTATAATGAATACAAATTTATTAAATCTATAATATCGAATGCCTATATAAATAAAATAGTGCTGATATTATTTTTTAGAAATTTATAAAATTTTAATAAGAAAATGATGAACTTTAAATTAATTAAATTTTATTTATCTAGTAATTAATTATAGTCATTTTTTCTAAAAGTCAGTCCATAGATTTTTTGTTATATAAACAAAATAGAAACTTAATGATTGTCAAATATTCTATTAAATTTTAATAAAATTTAAAACTAACTAATATTCATTATTTAATTATTAACTAATTTTTTTAAAAAAATAGTGGATAAAATATTTTAGAGAAATTATTAACATAAAATAATGTTAAAAATATGAAGCGTAATTGCTCAAAGAAAACTGGTATTTTTT
The DNA here is from genome assembly GCA_949671775.1 of Mallotus repandus. Taxonomy (NCBI): domain Eukaryota; kingdom Viridiplantae; phylum Streptophyta; class Magnoliopsida; order Malpighiales; family Euphorbiaceae; genus Mallotus; species Mallotus repandus. Next base: position 2,332 of record CATIWM010128030.1, on the reverse strand, counting down.
TTATTGAAGATAAATTAATACAAGTAGAAACTAATAACTTAACCAATTAATCTTTTTAAGAGAATAGTTTTAATATTTTTATGTGTCTTTTTTAAATATATTTAAAAATTATTATTAGAAATAAGATTTTAAATAAAGAGTTTGTTAAATATTTGATAATATAATTTTAAAAATTTTATTAAATTAAATTTAATAAGTAAATAAATAAAATTAAAATTAACAATATTTATAAAATTAATTACAAAAAATATTAGCATAAATAAAAAAATTATTAAGAATGTAATAAATTATTATATTGTAACTCTATAAAGTTTGTATAATTATATTATTATATAAATAAAAATGATAAAAGAGTGTTATATAATTGTATATAATTATTTTTAAAGAAAAAATATTAATGTTAAAAATATTAAAAAAATAAGTAGTTTAAGTAAAAAATTTATTAAAATTATAATGAATTACAACTCCTTTAAATTTATAATATTGAGTAGCTGTATAAAAAAAATAGTGTTTATATTATTTTTAGAAATTTTACTAAAATTTATCAAGAGAACAACTTTAAATTAACTAAATATTCTTTATCTAATAATTAATTATAGCCATCAATTTTTCTAAAAAGTATTTTCTTAAATTATTATGTATAAACAAAATAGAAATATGATTTTCAAATATTATATTAAATATTAATAAAAATAAAATAAAATAACCGAATATTCATCATCTGATTATTAACTAAAATAATATATATATATATATATATATATATTAAAAAATGGTGGATAGAATTTTTGTAGAGTAAAAAAATAATATCAACATTAAAAAATATTAAAAAATATGAAGTGTAATTCAAATAAAAGTGGTTTTTTTTTTTAATGAAGATAAATTAATACAAGTAGACATTAAAAGCTAGATATATTAATTTTTTAAGAGAATTTTTCATATGTTATTTTTAAAAATATTAACATTTATTATTACAAATATGATTTTAAACAAAAAATTTTAATTTTTTAAAAGAACATTAAAGTTAAATATATTAAAGAAAAGGGAATGTATATAATTGTTAAAATAGAACATTTATTAAGATTATAATAAATTATAGCTATATTAATGTGTAATATAGAATTGTTATTAAATAAATAGTATTTTAATTATTTTAAAATATTTTACAAAAAAATCAAAACTTAATTTATTAGAATTTTTTTATTTACATAATAATTAATTATAATTATAATTAAAATATGAAAAGACGAAATAGAGTTTTTAAAATAGAATATTTACTCAAAGTATACCATTGGATTAAAAATAATATCTTGTTATATGAATATAATAAAATATATATTTTAATATTTTTTTATTTTAAATTTTAAAAATTATAATTTCAAATAATTAGTAATCTTGTAAAATTATTTAATTTAGATTTAAAATTTATTTAAAAAAGCTCCAATAATAATAAAAAAAGTATAAAACACTAAAAAAACGTATAAAACACATGTTACATACTAATTTATTTAAAAATAAATTGTATTTTAATAATTATTTAGCATTTTACTAATAGTAATCAATAAAATTTTAAATGAGCAACAACAAGTTAGACCTTAATTTTCTTCTTAATTTTTAGATTGCATAACCAATTTTAGAAGTATCTCCTACATATAATGGGATATTTAAATAAATTCAGAATTTTATGGGTTAGAGTGAGTCAAAGAGCCCGTGTGCAATGCGGATTGCCATACATCTATCCAAACGGTTGAATAGGGCCTCAAGTGTAATTTTATTTTTCGAGTTTTTATATTTTCGGAATTTATTTAAAATAAACAAAATAATAATTATTTTATTTTATTTTATATTATTTAAAAATTTGATATTTTTATTAAATCAAAATTATTTTTATATATTATTTCTTGAATAACCATAAAAATATAATAATATTTATTTCATTAAATATAACTTTATTATATTGATTTATGATATTGTATTAAATATTCTGAAGATATTATGAAAAAATTATATTTCATAATAATTGGTATAATAAATAATAATAAAGTGCAAAAAAAATCAAAGAAATCTAAAAGAAAAAAAAAAGAATAAAGAAATCTTTATATAAATGTACCAAAAATAAAAAAAAAATTCAAAAATGTCGTTGATTTAAAAAATTTTCAAGATTATTTTTTCTAATTTTTTTCTTTCAATTATAGCCCATTCACTTTGCCACCCCTATTTTTAGTGTTGTTTTTTTTTTCAACATTTTTTTTTATTTTTACTGATTTTTTCAACCTTTTTTTACGTTATACTTTTTTTCAATATTTTATTTATTTTCTTTTTTAACATTTTT
>CATIWM010128011.1:0-24121 GCA_949671775.1 Mallotus repandus | reverse complement strand
TATGCAATGTAATGATCAGAATACATGTTGCGAGTTATGCTTTATAGGGAGAAAAATAATAAAATATTTTTAATTTTATACTTTTTCCATTAAAATTTTTTAATGCTCTCATAAATATAAAAGAATAAAAAAAATATATTTACCAGCCGCGCAATGGTACTGTTCACGTCTTAAGCGGTGTAAACGTTACCCTATAAGACAACTATGCATATATTTGATTTTGTCCCCCTATGCTCTACTAGGAGGATATTGATGTACTTAATTGGCCTTATACTGCTGATGTCCTTTTAGAAGTATCAGATCTCGAATTGGGATTTTATCCATAAAACTGACACTTGAACAATATATACCATCTATCATTTTGTGTATATATATATATATAGCCAAATTATACATGATCATATGATATGCTATATTAGGTAATTTATGATCAACGGATTCGCATGCCATATTGCATTTACCAATTATTCATATGTAACATCTTTTCTTTGCTATATGTTCTTTGTTTTTGAGTTTGAATTTTATCGGCAACTTCGCATTAACAACAAAAATATATAATCCCTGGCAAAAGTCCTTGAGAAAACCATAGACTACTCATGGAATGATGGCAGAAAGTCTTAAATTTGACGCGTACTCTACCCCCTTCGTCGACTGTCCAAGTCCAACTTTACAAGACAACAGCCTTCTTACAGAAAAAAGCAGACTGATACCTATAAGACGATGAAAAGAAAGAAAGATAACCAAGAAAAGGATTTTTGTTGCAAAAGTGAATAGAAAAGGGACAAACAAAATTAAGCAAAAGAAAAAATTAATAATTCTAGCAAAGATGATTGTAATGTGGTTGCCCACTTTGAAAGTTCCTAATCAACTTTGTCTGAAATATCCATGGAAATTACTTGGGCTACCTTTTATCATTGTTAAACCTTTTGCACTCAACCATGCCTAATTCGAGCCTTCTTAATTAGAGTTAACTAATATATATAATATACACACTTATTGTGATGACTATATCCTATAATTAGGATTAAATGCAAATCCTAATCGAACACAACTAAAAAATACTACTAATAATAACAATTGAATGAAGGACCGAGTTGATTTTATAATTTTTTTATTATTTTGTTAAAGGCAAAAGTAGTTTATATATTAATTGCAGCTCCATGCATGGACACCATCAAGACACAAAAGGAATAAATTATACATAACAAGTAATGAAGCAGAAAGAGAAGGGTATTTTTCAGGAGCAAAAGCAACTTTAATGGTCACAGAAACATGATAAAAAAAAAAAAAAAAGCGAATGTACGTAGAATCTAACTTCGATTTCTTTGAAAATCGGGAGGATTAAAACCTTGAATCAAGACTAATCAACAGGTTCACGTAATTACACTCTGCATCTAAGAGGGTTGGCCGGGCTTAATATATACTACAAAGAAAATGTTTGAATATATACAGTGAACATTTGAGTACGTAACTTTCTGTTTTAGACTTTTAATGATTGATTTTATGGATTTTCTCTTTATGATAATCCTAATGAATACATAATGACGACAACGATTACTATAAACAAAAAAGGGGTTATCTCGGTAATTGTACAAGGAAACAGAAGTGGATGATAGATACCCACATCACCTGCCCCTCTCTTTTTAATATTCCATGCCTCTCTCTCACGCACTCTGCTCTGAAAATGGCCTTTAAACCCCACACACTCAGAAACAGCCCAGCCCTTCTCTAAAAGTAAACATTTTTTCTTTTTTTTTTCTCTGATTTCTTGCATGCAGCCCCTACTCATATAAATCTTTTTTTTTTCCCTTATTTAGACTCCTTTTGTTCTGTTTAATTCTCTTATGGAAGGAAATGAAATCAAATGGGAATTGAATTCTGTTTCAGCTTTACTTCATTTTTTCACTAATATCATGTCATCTTCTTGCTCAGAGACAATTTCCCATCTCTCTGCTAATCCTCTTTTTTCTTGCATTATCACTGTTTACACTCTGATTCTATTATATTTTCCACAAGCTTTCAAAATCTTTCTCTCCCCAGTTTTGATCCTCACTGCACTTCTCCTGCTCTTTCTCCTCCGTCTCGGAGCTGTCCAGAGACTCCAAACTCCAGACCCAGATAAAAACGATATCCAAGAAAATGTTGAAAGCGTTCAAAACAGAGAGGATTGTTTTGGTGGAGAAGAAAAGAATGTCTTATTGACCGCAGTGGACAAATGGGTTGAGACGGGTTTTCGACCGAATCCATCAAAACTAGACTTTGAAGAGTCATTTGTTGAATGGAATGTGAGGGCACCATTGGAAGTCATATATGAAGCTTATTATGAAGGAGAAGAAGATGAAGATGATCAAAATGATGAGACCCGAACTTCCGGGTTAGAGCGGTATCCATCTCTGTCAATGTACTATCCGGAAACCGATTCGGATTCTTCCGCTGACTGTAGTTTCTCGGCGACCGGAGAATGGGATTCGCCGGAGAGTGTTTGCTTTAGATGGGAAGAGGAAGATAGAGATGGGTTGTTGATTGAGATAGCACTTGATCATAACAACGTCAAGAAGCATTCGGGTTTGGGTGTGGATATGGATTCGGGTTTTCATGTTGAAGAAGATAATTTGATTGAGATTGATTTATCTCCACCAAAAAACGATGCGTTTTCCGGTGAGGTGTGATGAGGATGGACTTAGGTTCAGTTAACGTGGGATGATCAATTAAGGATAATTTTAATTAGGAGGAGATATTGTGCTTTTGGATATTTTTTGGGTTTCGGATCCTTTCTTGGATTTTTGGATGTGTTTTGAGTTACCATTTGTATTACAGGATGATTACGTACAGTTAAGCTATCTCTAAAACCAAAATTATTTTAAGTGGTTTAGCATTAAATTACTAATATAGGCCTATATATTATCTCTATTTTTTACAAAGTGGTGAAAGATTTGGTTTTGCAATGGGGTCCAAAAGTGTAGTTGATTGGATTGGGTGTGCCGTGTCAGGTGTGCATGTCTCATATCTAGAGAAGTTGAAAATGGTTCGTGAACAATATATTGACGGAGATATTTCATTGAAAATAACAGAAACATCTGTCAATTTGGTTATCAAATATCGGTTCATGTCTACCATACACTGTATATGTACTCTTCTTATTATTTAGGTAATCCACTCCTTTGGGGAAGAAACTCTTTTAATAGGTTAGGATTTTTCTAAAATATAAATTATAATTTTTTTTTCATTTGAAATTTTTGATATTTTAAAATTTGAGCCGAATAAATTTTAAAAAATAAAATTTTTAAACATCCACTATTTTCATACAAACAATTTAGAAAAAATTTATGATTATACAATAAAAATACTTATTTTTTTAATTGATAAGTGTAAAACACTCACGATATGCCAATTTATCTTTTCAAGAACATATATTTCATGAAATTGTGTTGATAGTTTGATTTCTTGTCGTTGAAAAATGAGCACCTAAAGCTAAAAAAAATCTTACAAAATTCAACATTTTATGGTTTTATAAGTTATGGACGAAAATAATCCAATAAGAATCATTGAAGTTCAATCAATTTTATGTTGGACCCTCGAAAGAAAGACCATCTTTTTCGGACTCGATGTAAGAGTTTACTTGTCCAGATGAAAAGTCCTATTACTTTGTCGGTAGTAACCACAAGAAAAGGCTTCTTAACTTGCTTAATGCAAGAAATGGACAACAACATCACTATTAAAAACTTAGGCTTCAATAAATTCATGCGACTGTTCTGTTGATGAAGTACTTAATTAGTTTACACATATGCAAAAACATGATGTTAGACTGTATCAAACAGTGCAATAGCACGTCTGAATTCAGTTGTTCTATACGGCAAAATGAACCTGGCAAATACAACCTCCTTAGAATTATGGAAACGAAACGGAGAAGTGCATGATTGACTGGTCACTGATTGATCATAGTTCCGACCAGATGGCAACATTAACTTGACTAAATGGCCAACCTAAACAGTTATCTATCATGTTAACTGTTAACCAACAATGACTTCAATTAATAATGATAATGAAAGAGGCCAAAGATGGTGTCTTTAGTTTTTGGTTGATGTATATACCTACCTAAAAGGCTTTAATCTGTATTGATTTTTTTGGAACAAGGCAATGTGCTTTTGTTTTTATTTAGATGCATGTTCTTGTTCAATAATTTATCTACGTTCTGAGTACAGCAGTGAGAGTTGAAGGCAGATTTCATTGCCAAACTCTTATTTACATCTAAAATATTACATGATTGTTATATATTTTATAAGTAACTGCTCATTCATTTTTAAGAGCATGATGAGATGTTGAACACATTCATCAATTTCTAAAATTAAGTCATTTATTTTATAAAAAATAAAGGTGAGAATCATAACATTTGAATTTCTAATATTTAATTGATTGAATTTTGCAAAAGAATGGAAATGAATTCTCCTATTAATGAAAATTATTCATTCCTCTTATGAGGGTAAAAAATAGATTCCCATTCCATAAAAATCAAGTCAAATTAATTATAAATCGATGAAATATTTAAATATATATTATTAAAATTTGTAAAATATAATATAATTTTTAAAATATTTAAATTAATAAAAATAATTATTTAATATATTTTGATATATAAATAATATTGAATCTAATTTTGGTTATCTTATAAACCAAATACTTTATTAAAATTTCATTTTATTTTTTATCATTTTTCATTATAATTTCAATTTTGATTATGATTCTAATTTCGGAATATAAACCAAATGACCCTCTAATTTAAAGGTGAGGATTGTTACCTATTATATATTTCATCAATGTTTAAGTTATATAACCTCTCTATTATATTTATATATATATATATATATAAAAGACCCAAAATAGACAATAATTCGTCGGGTTCATTACAACTTACAAGCAAAGAATGGGATGCTGGCTAACCACATTTTGATCCCCTAGCTTGGGAGCCAGCCCACGAACAATACGAAAGTCAAATTGAATGGGCCAATAATGAACCCAACCCTTCCCATTGTAAAATCTATTAAATGGCACTAACAATTCAAAGTCTTTGGCCATACAAAAATACTATTAAAGAATTAAACAAAAATACAATAATTTTCACATGCAAAAGCGAATCAAATGGCTTTATTATTATTATTATTTAAGAAAATTTTGGTTGCAGAAAAAGTTAAGCAATCCACATGCTAATGCAAGGTGTATATTTCTGTAAAGATTAAGAGTCAAGCGTGAAATGTTGTTGTTGGCATTGTGGTTGGACCTGCGGTTGCTGATCTAGAACCCAATCCAGGCTGGCTGCATATATTGGTTGTTCTCCTCAAAACAGAAATTTCAGGTTTGCGTTACTTCTAGAAACTCATATAGACCACGAGCACGCCTCTCTCTCTCTCTCTCTACATCTTGACCAAACCAAAATTATGCAAACTCAATTTCGTAGAAGAATTCGATTCTCCACTTTTATGGCACGCTTTTGAAACTGCTAATGCTCAGTCAAACTACATCACCGCTCCCTTATTACGTTTGTTAATCACATTTGTGGGAATATTCTCACATAAAACATCGTAGAATTAGACCGTTTGCGATTAAATTTAAAGAAAACAAAACCAAAAATCACACGCCATCGATCATCATCCAATCCACGGCTATCATCAACCAAACCCCCAAAATTAATCAATTTCCATAAATAAAACCACCGCCGCTCTAATTAAAAAAAAGGAAGGCCCCACGAATCAAACACGCGTCTAGTTATGGAAATGACAATAAAGGTTCTCCCAATAGCACGTGCCGCCATTTCCTTGCCCTCCAAGTCAATCAAACCAACGCAACAACGACATCAAAACGGAACCATCTGGACTGCTAGCTATACACTCGCACACACGAATCTTCAGACCTTCCCCACCCGTACCTTTCGCCTCTCCTACACTTTTGGGGCCTTTTTTTTCTTTTCTTGTCCATTCTCCCCTCCTCAGGTTCTTGCTCTCTCTTTGTTATTGTATTTCACTGATTTTTCCGGGATTTTTGGAAATATAGATCTCAACTAAGGCAGCAAATGAAAGGTTTAAGCTTGTACAGAAGAGCTTCCAGAGGCTTCCATGACTATCCCTTCCTCTCCAAGTTTGTTGTTGTCTGCGCCGTCAGGTTCGTTTTAGATTTCATTACCTTCTATGAACAATTCCGTGGTTTTGCTCTGTATCCGCTGTTGTTTATTATGTAGTATACCTCGTACATGTTCTCTGTTTTCTCCTTCAATTCCAAGTCTCTTGGAATTGATTATTTTGGATGTCAATTTTTTTTTAAATAAAAGGCAAGAAATCAATTGAACTGAGTCTATTTAATTTTCGAATGTTATGTGGTAGCAGTGGTGGGGGCCTTGTAGCTTATGCTGATGCTAACTCATCAAATGCCGTGGCACCACCTGAGGCTTTTCCCAAGAAAAAGAAGGTTGTGGTCCTTGGAACTGGTTGGGCAGGAACAAGTTTTCTCAAGAAACTTAATAATCCTTCGTATGATGTTCAAGTCATCTCGCCTCGGAATTATTTTGCCTTCACTCCCCTGCTACCAAGCGTTACGTGTGGTACCGTTGAAGCTCGCAGCATTGTAGAACCTATTCGTAGAATTGTCAGCAAGGTAAGGCAAAAATTGATGTCTTGTATTGTTATTAATCTATAGTTAATAACTTTGTCGCCTGTTGCAATGGTTTACTGTCTTTGGATTACTTATTGACTGATGAACATCCTGATGCATTGCCCTGTTGAATAACCACACAGAACAGGGGATGAGCAGCAGGAGAGTTCTGCTGACTACAAATGAAATTCATTCGGTTAACTGTTGAAAAGAAAAAAGAACATCTTATTGTTAATGCACGTTTATAATTACTATTCCTTCTTTAATCATTCTGCAGAAGAATGTGGCCGTGAGCTTCTGTGAAGCTGAGTGTTTCAAGATTGATGCAGAAAACAAAAAAGTTTATTGCCGCTCTACTCAGGGGAACCATTTGAATGGCAATGAAGAGTTTGGTGTAGAATATGACTACCTCGTAATAGCCATGGGAGCCCGCCCAAATACATTCAACACGCCTGGCGTGGTGGAGCATTGTAATTTCTTGAAGGTCATATTGAAATATTTTAAATATGAGCATTTCTTCCTCATTCTTTTGGGGATACTGGTGACCGTCTCTTTTTGCGCATTGACTGCTAACTTTTAGGGAAATGCATTTCTCCTTGCAGGAAGTTGAAGATGCTCAGAAGATTCGTAGGGATGTTATAGACTCCTTTGAGAAGGCAAGTCTACCAAATTTAAGTGATGAAGAAAGAAAGAGAATTCTTCATTTTGTGGTGGTTGGTGGTGGCCCAACTGGGGTAGAATTTGCTGCAGAGCTTCATGATTTTGTTAATGAGGATTTAGTCAAGTTATACCCTGCAGCCAAGGATTTCGTAAAAATTACACTTCTTGAGGCAGCAGATCATATATTGGGCATGTAAGGATTACAAAATTTTAAGCTTTTCTCATTCTCAATCTATATTTCAATGTTGCAGAATACAACTTTAACTCATGCTGCGGCGTTCAATTTTTCTTTGCCTACTAGGAGTGAGCATCAAGTTTTTGTTCCTATTACTTGAACATTTAGTTGAATGAAGGGAATGGGAATAATTGATGTGCAATGAAATTCTATTCATTGATTATAGTTCCTATAAAGTCAAATTTCTGCCTGATTTAGATATCGCCGTACCATTTCTTGATGAAGAAATCTCATGTTCTTGAGTGTGCAGGTTTGACAAACGAATCACAGAATTTGCTGAAGAAAAGTTCAAGAGGGAGGGCATTAATGTGAAATTAGGATCAATGGTTGTGAAAGTATCAGATAAGGAAATTTCAACTAAAGTAAAGGGGAATGGGGAAACTACCTCTGTACCTTATGGGATGGTTGTCTGGTCAACTGGAATTGGAACTCATCCTGTGATAAGAGATTTTATGAAGCAAATTGGTCAGGTACGGTACTTTCTTTCTTAAATAGAATATATTTATCGGTTAATCAGTCCAACTAATGCAATCCTACACTATCTCATCTGAAATTTGGTGCACAATGAACAAACTTTAATCACAATATTGCGTGCATTTGATAAAAACGTCTTTCCTTGTGAACAGACTAATAGGCGTGCTCTAGCAACTGATGAATGGTTGCGAGTTGAGGGATGCAATGAAGTGTATGCACTTGGTGACTGCGCAACAGTTAACCAGCGGAAAGTCATGGTACCTTTCATCATTTTTCTACTATTGCGTATTCTTTATCACCTATGATCTACAAATGAATGTATATTCACTACTGTTTTGGTACTTCAAAGTAATTTTTGCCCATCTAATGTAATCTATAGAACATTGTTCAAGCTTACCTTATGATCGAATAGTTAATCAAGCAGGCTCCATTGTTCTTGTGGGTTATTTATCTTCTACATTGTTACTGTTGTCATTGTAGGAAGATATCTCCGTGATATTTAAGAAGGCAGACAAAGACAACTCTGGAACACTGACAGTCAAAGAATTTCAAGAAGTCGTCGATGATATTTGTGAAAGATATCCCCAGGTCGAACTTTACCTGAAGAGCAAAAAAATGAGCGATATTGCCGATCTGCTTAAGGAAGCCAAAGGGGATGTAGCAAAAGAATCCATGGAACTAAATATTGAAGAGTTTAAAAAAGCTCTTTCTGAAGTGGACTCTCAGATGAAGTTTCTCCCAGCAACAGCACAGGTATTGTGTTGCGTTGCTATGTCAAAGTTCACTTGTTGTACTTTTGAGAGAAATGATAGTATTCATGTGCAACAATTTCAGGTTGCTTCTCAACAAGGTACTTACCTTGCAACTTGCTTCAACCGCATGGAAGAAGCTGAAAACAATCCAGAAGGTCCTCTCAGGTTCAGAGGAGAAGGTCGCCATCGTTTTCGCCCCTTCAGGTCTGTCCCAAACTCATCATTATTTTGTGCATGTAAACGACCTTGTTAATATTTGGTTACCATTAATTAATGTTTGCCTATTAATTTTTGGGTCAAATATTGTGTTTATGTTATAGCATTATCAATATCCACAGCATGTTTTAGTGAAAGATTGGAAGACCAATAGATTTAACAAGAATGGCTACTTGGAGTCTTTTTTTTTTTTTTGGTAAGCAGTAAGAAATGATGTGCTCATTAGCTCCATGTCCTTGGTAATCCTCATTTCAGATACAGGCATCTTGGGCAATTTGCTCCACTGGGAGGAGAGCAAACGGCAGCACAACTTCCCGGTGATTGGGTTTCAATTGGGCACAGCTCCCAGTGGCTTTGGTACTCTGTCTATGCCAGGTAATCAATCAATCCCTCGTTGTATCCAAATCTGTGCTTAGCTCAAATCTATCATTTGTTAATTTTGGTTTCATATTTTGCCCTTCCAGCAAGCAAGTGAGCTGGCGCACAAGGGCATTGGTGGTGTCAGACTGGACAAGGCGTTTCATCTTTGGAAGGGATTCCAGTCGAATCTAGGGCGGCAGGCGGCATGGCTCTTTTTGGCTGATAAAAAAAGTTTTGCTCGCGCTTTTTTTTTTTTTTTTTTCTCTAATCAATTCGTTCAATAATCACATACCAACATTTCAGTAGTTTGGCAGTTATCGAAATTGATGAGATAAATTGGCATCTTTTTTGTTACCGATTCATTAACATTTTTTGACAAAAATTTGGCAAGTTCCCTGTTTTGGGGTGAAAATTTACTCGAAGGTCGAGGTTGGATCTTGAGTTGGGTCATCATGATTCGTCTTAGATTTATGGTTTGGATCGTTATGTATGGGCTGTAAAGCAGCTTTTGAGTTTTGACATTATCAAATTATTAGTCTTTTTTTTTTCTTTTTCATTCTATACTTCTAATATTTTATAGTTATAATAATTATGATTATTTTAGAATTCGAGTAACGTGGATTCATAAGAAATAAAAATTTTCTCGACATGTGTTTTTTCATACATCATATTTAAATCTGAAATTTTATTTGATAATTAAGCTATTTAATAGTTTGATCCACAGATGATGTTTGTATTCCGGGCATATCAATTTGTAAATCTTTTCAAATTGCAATGGACGTGGTAAGCTTTAATTGATATAAAATATTCGACTTTTGTACAAAAATTCTTTAAAAAAAATTGTCTAATCTAAAATGAACTTTTTCAAGAATAGATAAGTAAACAACATGCTGTGGCACAGCCACTGAACAAAGGGCCACAAACGTCTAATCTTTTCATAAACGCAAAATGAGTATTGACCCTCATCCTTAATCAATTGAACCTGTGCTGTTTGGCACATTCCATCCAAGTCCACAAGTATCATCATATATTTTATAGTGGTTTAATTTACGACCAATAGCCAAGCATCTGCAAGCCAAATTGATCGAGAAGTCGGCCAATATTGAAGTGCAGGTCAGCTGCCACGTGTAAAACCCCCGAACTATCACTTTTTTTGTGTGTGCGTGTGCGTGTGCGTGTGTGTTAGTGTTATGATGTGGCGATAGACAAGAATACATACATAGATTGGACAATGATGTAGACGTTGAATAAAAAAATGGTTGGTAGAACATGGGGGGGGACAAAAGGGTGAGGCTCTATTGTAATGAAGATAAGTATGTGCAGACCTTCAATTTAGAGGAACTACCCCTGAAAAAAGGCTACTCTAACTTGTGGGTTTATCAAATGCTTTTTATTTTTTACTTAACTTATACAGTAAATCGTAATTAATTCATATTTTTTTACTTACAACTCGTGAAGTATAAATTCGGCCACAAGGTCAAAGTTCACCATCATGAACTCTTTCTAATTAACAATTAGTTACAAATTTTGGTGTATTCTCCTGCTATTGTTAAGATATTTTATCATGCATATAAAGTTATAGGCATTATAATTAATGCTGAAAAATACAAAATATTTGTAAGAGTTGGGCGATGGGTGATGGGTGCATTGCACATGTGCATAATTAAGGGAATTATGGCAGGATGTTCAAAGGCTCACAATCACCGGTGACATTGGAGATGATGATAATTCAGCAAGCAAAGATTAAAATGAAGTGTATTTTATAATATGATTGGTGATATTGAGAACAGTGATAATTACTTTTTTTATTTTTATATTTTTTAACAATTTAAGTTTTTTTATATTTTTGAAACCTAAAACTTACATCGTATAAGAATTTAAATATTCATAATTTATAATTTTTTTTTATAATTTAATAAAAAAAATATACTAAAAATATAAAAGTAATTATATTATAGATTACGACATAAATTTTTATCTTTTTATAATAATAAAATCATATAATTTAAGTTTTTATGAATTGGACAGTTCTTTTTTATTAACAACAGCAAAAATTAAACACAATAATTCAGAAGGGTGTTAAAGATAAATTACTATTTAAGTACTCTGTGACTATTTATCCTTTATGTAAATAATCTAACCCATCTATTGGCCCACCAACTAACAATGGGTGGTAAGAAAGGGGTCCACCAAGCCATCGACACATGATCACACAGTTGATATGCCATTGTTGCATTTATTACCAAGTACCGTGCCCTTAATTAATTTATGCCACAAATGACGTGGCATATTCACTTATTGTTGGTTAGAATACCACTTAAGTATAAAATTATTAGCTGAAGCTGATGATGGGTTAGCCTTTATTTACACTATATTATTGATTTAGGAGGAAGTACAAGGTGTTTCACGTTCAGGGGGAAGTATAGCCATAAATAAATTACTAATTCATTTTTTAATTTCCACATCAATAAATAAATCTACACATACATGCCATGTTAATAGGTGCACATATTATTTTGACTATAGATAAATTAGCAACAAATTAAAAAATTTATATACCGATCTACCACATTTTTAAACATAGGATAGATGGACCAAAATAGTTAAAGTTCATGATAAAATTGTACAGTAACCCTTGAATATTTCATAAAAGAGTCAAAACTTGTCTAATATATATTTTTACACAAAATTCTCAAATTCAAAAATTTATTTAATTTAATTTAATTTCTTATGATTTAAATTGATATGCGTTGGCTAAAACATAATTTTTCTACATCAATTTAATATATTTAAATTTTATTATATAAATTAAAAAATTAAAATTTCATGTAATTTTAAATGATTATATATGTTTAAAAGCTATCATGTTTTGAGTTCAAATTTTATGTATATAAAAAATAATGATGAAATTGTTTTAACACAATAGAATCTATTCGGTTTAAACTTTAAAATAATCAAAATTTTTTAAAAAAAATATGGATTTTTTTTCCTAAAGAACAAGTCATATGGATGACCATGTAAACTCGAACATTTATGATATAAACATTCCAGCATATTTATCTATATCTGCAAGCTGTTGATAATATTTCTGGCCATTTAATAGCCTGAGGAGAGAAGGATGAAAAAAGAAGGGGGGGAGGATATGGTGGTGCTTAATTGCATGCCATGGACCAAATTTGTGTCATTTAATTGAGGTTCTTCAGCACAGCAATAGCAGTTGCATCTTCTCCTGCACTTTTTACTACAAGAGGGTCCAACAATGTTGAAACAAATCACAAAGTGTCAATTTTTTGGCAACAAAAAGTGTTAATCTATTAATGATGAGAGCATAAGATGTTTGATGAAAATTATAACCTTTTACGACAAGAGAAACTGTGGTCCTTCCGCAACACTTTCATGCAGCACAGCCTTTGAGCTGGTCGACTTCTCCAAAATGAAAACTTCTATATGTTAGTAGCCTACACTCAAACATCAGATTAAAGGCGTTTTAAGCAACAATAAAGGTCAACTATTTATTGCTCCTTTACAAAAGTAACTTGTTTGAAACCAATAACTACCCGTAAATATTTTCGCTTAAAATACGTTTTGAGTTTGAATTCTAATATATGCAGGGGTGTTGAATTAATTGTTGAAATTTTTTTGCTAAAAAAATAACTAATTGGGATAAATTTTATCTATATTGCATTAAATGGTTGAATTTATGATGTATAATATATGTATTGCATTCAGCATATTTATAACAAATTCTTGAATATAACACCATAAAAAAAATCTTTCCTTAATTAAGTCTAAAACCCAGAGAATAAGTTGAATTAAGCACTGGGGAGGCACTTGCCTTCAGCTAAAGTGGGCAGGAGATTATTGCCAACTGTTTTATACATATATATCTATATAAACATATCTGCCAACTAATTTGAGCAAATTTTTAGTTTAAAAGGGAACTTATAACATGGTATTGCTAATTACTCGATTAAAGTAATATAATCAAAGAGGTATGGGATCATTAACTGTCCCTAATTATTTTAAATACTAGTAGTTCATATATGTTGTTAAACTTATGTAAATGGTATTGGAGATGTTATGTCAGGACAAAGAAAGATGCTATGTTAGGACCAACCGAAATCAGATTCCACATCTTTTCTCAATTTTTCAAAAGACAACTTTTAGCTGCTTAAAATTGAAAAAAAAAGTTCATATCATGTTGTTTCTTACTATTACTGCCTAATTTTTTTTTATTTATTAATAATCAAAATTTATTAAATTTTAATTAATTTAATTTGATTTAAGTATGACAAAAAAAATTAGCAAAGACCTCTTAATAAAAAGAGCTGTGTAATACATTATCAGGTCACTGACCAATCCATCTGTGGGTAGGTATCTCTGTATTTATATTATATATGTGGAAGGAGATAGAGCAGTAAGGACATGGAAGTCATTTGGTACAAGGAAGCAAAGCAAGCACATGGGCATCATTAATGACATTACACCACTGCAAATCTCTCTCCAGCTTTTGGCAATTGCAGTCTGCCTCTCCATTGGCTCTTTTGATGCTCCAATCAGATCACCTTATTCTTCCAATTTGGCTCAATCATTAACTTTTTAAAAATGTTCCAAGGGCAAATCTGTCCCTACTTTCCTTCAATATTACTACAATGCCCTCCCCTCTTCCTCAACCAATTGGAATAAAACTGAGCTGAAACTGCGCGGGCAGTGGCATTGACATAATATAAATTGAATTACACGGCTAATCTTGGAACCGGATATCCGACTGGCAGCCCCATGGGTGTTACTGTTATGGAATGGAAAATAAGCAGAAAGAAACAATTGTTGCAAATATCACAAACAAGTACAACACATCGGGGGATAGTTTGGTCAATTTGATGGAGAGTTTTGTTGTTGTCTCAGAAAAGTGATGGGTCAGAAAATCATTGATGGCAGAGAGATGAGATGTCCATCTTATTGGGATCTGATCTGATGCGGCTTTCTTTTTTTTTTTAGGATCTTTTTTTTTTAACATAATTTTTTAGGATCTTCAAAAGCTGCTATTTTCTTCTCACTATACTATTATTTTTATTATTAGGAAAAAGGTCCAAATATGATTCTAATGTTTTACTTCATTTCCACATTGGTACTTAATATTTTTTGTGGGCCGTTTAAATCCTCTAAATCTTAAAATTCAGTGCATTTAAATACAACCTTTAACGCTATAAATTTTTCCGTTATAAGTTATTGATGTGGCAATGTGAGACCCGCTTCAATCATAAGAAAATAAAAAAAGAAGATTTGTTGATTTTTATCGCCAAAATACCAAAACCCAACATTGGATATTAATTTCAAGTTTTTTGCCATTGCGAAAAAAGAAATTGAAAAGCACAATGCTGAAAAAGTAATTAGATAGAAGATAACTATGCTAAAAAAAGGTCAAGAAGATCAATAAATGAAAGAACATTGAAACAACATAATTAACATTTTTTTTAGGAAAATAGCATAGATTAAGAACCAAACTCGAGAAATTATAGAGTCTGTGGCAACTAAGTTCTCAAAAGAAAAGCCACCATAAGACTAGCACACTGAATAGAATTGGCAAAGTTTAATCCTTGACGAATCGCTAAAGCCTCCACCATATCCACCTCCAACCCATCCAAAATTTTACCAATTGTTGGCCTAAGAACGTGACCATAGTGGTCTCGGATGATCATACTTAAACCCATCACTCCATCAAAATTAAATTCAGCATCTGTATTGAGTTTTATGAACAGAGATAAAAGAGGTCTCCATTTGACACTTCTATAATGAAGAAACAAAAGAGCAGAGGTTAGATGAGCTTTGGAGAATTCTGACAACATATTTTCAGCTTTTTGATAATAAAATTGATGATCCCATTCTTTTTTCCAAAGTTAGAGAAATAGCATGTTATGACCATAAAATAAACACATTATTTGTTTCATGCATGTCACTTCTATCAGGGACAGGATCCAACAAAAACAAGCCTCATTCATTGCAAACTTAGTAGTAGGCACTTACCAAATCATCATAAGAAGAAATAAAGCAAGGATTCTGCTCATCCGCACTATTATACCCTCACTATCACCATGACAAAGCAAGTTCATGTTCAATAACTCATAATTAGAAATTGTCAATGCAAAAAAAAAAAACATAACACAACAGTAGAAAAATAAATCAAGAGAGTAGAAGAAACCAAAAGAACCAAAACCCAACCGAATTTCAATCACATTCACCATTGACAAAACCGAGAAAATGCAACCCAACAGCAGAACCTATCATTCCAAATCTCAGGATTTCAAGTTGATGTGAGCCTTGAAAGCTTCATCGACATCTTTGTTGTTCAGCAAATTGATTATAAGTTTCAAACCTTGAGTGATAAGAGAGGAAAAGATAAAGAAGCTGAAAGAAAAAAACTTAAAAAATAATAAGCTTTTTCGCCACATCAATATCAGCATCACAAGCACACCGATTCTCAAGGTTGCGCTGGCCTGGTGTTGTTAAAGAAAGACCCACAAAGACAACAATGGTGAAAAAGGAGTTGACATTGACAAGACCATCAAAGGCGGTGACATGGACTCTGGTGGTAGAGATAGAGGAGGAGGTTGTTCTTCTTCCAGCGGCATTTTCCCTAGAATTGTAATACGCATCTTTAGGAGATCTGACAAAAGAAGAAAAGAATTACAGAATTAAAGAGTTGTGGTTATTTTTAGCATGGGTTTAAGTTGAATCAATTTAGAAAAGAAGAAGAAGTTGAAGAAAAATAAACTTTTTATTTATATTTATTATTTTATTTAATTAAGTGGAACCCACATATTCTACATCAACAACTTATAACGGAAAAATTTACAGCGTTAAAGGTTGTGTTTAAATGCACCGAATCTTATGGCTTAGAGGGTTTCAACGGCCATTGAAAAATATTAAGTGCTAATGTGGGAATGGGGTAAAATATTAGGGTCATATTTGGACATTTTCCCTTATTATTATTATTATTATTATTATTGCATTCGTACGTATTAAAATTGGAGTTTGTGTTAAACATCACGATATTCATTTCTCTCTACTGCACCAATTTGAAATTCTGCTCTGATCTTCTGCCAATTCTCAGGAATTTTAAGCTTCAGCCTACGGTTCTATTGGAAGCTTTTCAAATTCTTATGAAAAAGTTTAGATATTGAATTCTTTTTTAAGTTGTTTTGTTTCCTTACTTGCTAAATAGCTTTAAAATAGTGACTTTATAAATAAATAGATTTGAGATTCATTATTTTTGAATTTTAAAATATTCAGATTTCATATAATTATCAGATATAAAAAACATTAAATGAAAAAAAATTATTATTATAACTTGAAATTTTTTAAAATTAATTCAATCACTAGAAAAAATTATAAAAATTAAAACAAAATAATATTCACCATCAAATTTTTAAAAATTAAATAATTTTTACAAAATTGTCCTCTGGACAAAGAAAACATAAAATCAGACTAAAAGCAAAGTAAAAAAATATAATAATTTATTTGTCATTTTTATAATTCTATTTGTAACGAACCGAATTAATAATTGTTAAGTGGAATTTAAATAAAAATAAAAATTTTAAAAATAAAACATTAGTAAAATTATTTGACTTGCTAAAATCAATGTGGGGAGGAGGTTAATTATTTTCTAAACAAAGTAACTTCCTAGTCAATGTTCAAAAAAAGTAATTTACTAGTCTCTAGCAATGCCATGATCCGAACTGTGAAACTGATATTCCGTTCTTCTCATTGGGGTAAAAATGGTAATGAGAAAATGATCTCCGTTAAACCGAACCGACGAAGGAAGAAAACGTAGAATGGTCCCGTCAGGTTCAGAACAGCGAGGCTATAATTGGAAAACAAAAAAAATGAAAATAACAAAATAAAAATCCAGATGCCTTACGTTGCTAACATCCACCAGATGCGCAATGCGCATGGCAATGAAAATACATACGTGGAAGAACATAAGAGGCTGTGCGCATTACGCACCGATGCACAAGTTAGGTAAATGGTAGGCTACATCTCTCACGTTTTGCCATTGCTATGTCGGCTTCAGCTTAAATATTTTATAAAATGTACACTTTATTTCTTCTAAAGTTATAGTTATATTTCTTATTTTTTTTAAAAAAAAATTATACTTTTTTTATCCTTGTTTTTAATATAATTTAAAATTTTAGATTTTAATTATAGTGTCTATTTTCAAATTAAATTAGTTATTAAAAAAATATATTATTTTTATAATTTTTTTAATTTTTTATATTAAATCAAACTAATTCAAATCTAATAACCATATCGGGGTTCAAATAAAAAATTATTAATAATTTAATGAAAATAAAAAAATTCAGGAAAAAAAGAATACGTATATATTTTTCTAAAATAGTTTATTGATAAAAAATATTTGCTATAATATGCAGGTGCTATAACTTGTGTCTTCTTCGGCCTTTTTCTCTGTTTCTTCTTCTTCTTGAGCTTTAGCTGAAGCTTGAGCTTATCCTTTATCTTATTTTGGGAAAAACTCTCAAAAGGTGCAACATTTTGCAGCTTAAGGTACAAACACAAACTAATCATTTTTTTTCTTTTTATTTGTTCTTTAATTATCCATAAGAGTTATTGGTTTCTGGAAATTTTGTAGCTATGGATCCAACTTCCAAGAGGAGAAAGGAATCTCCCGAGTTACTGCCCGATTCATCTCGGTCATCCCCATTTCCTGATGAAGTACTGGAGCGGGTTCTGGGTCTGCTAAAATCCAATAGGGTCCGGAGCTCAGTTTCTTTAGTATGTAAAGACTGGTACTACGCAGAGAGCTGGTCGCGCACTCATGTTTTTATAGGTAACTGTTACTCAGTTTCTCCTGAGATCGTAGCTCGCAGGTTCCCCAAGATTCGGAGTGTTACTCTAAAAGGAAAACCGAGATTTTCAGATTTTAATTTGGTTCCCAGAAATTGGGGTGCTGATATCCAGTCCTGGCTTGTCGTTTTCGCTTCAAAGTATCCATTTTTGGAAGAGCTTAGGCTTAAAAGAATGACTGTTTCTGATGAAAGTTTGGAGTTTTTGAGTCTTAACTTTCCAAATTTTAAAGCTTTATCGCTTCTTAGCTGTGATGGGTTTAGTACTGATGGGCTTGCTGCCATTGCTACTAATTGCAAGTAAGATTTTTTTTTTCCAGCTTTTTTCTTTTCTTCTTCTTTGGGTTGTTATTTAATTGTTTGCATTAATTGAGTTTTGTGTTAATTTGAACCTCTTCATGTTGTGCATTTTATTTATTGTTTTCTGATATTGGGGCTGAGAAGTCCAGGGTCGATCGTTATTGCCTTATTGGGTATTAGACAAAAGTTTTGATTGGATTGTTCTGTTTTCTGTTTCTGATTTTTTTTTGGGGTTGAGTTCTTGGATCAAGTGGATTGATTTCTGGTTCAGTTTCTGCTTGTAAAAGGTGACAGTGTAAAATGATAAAAGTGGTTTTACTATTTTGTGTTTACTTTTTTCTGCTCAATTCTAATTGCTTTTGCTTGATATGACGTTTGACCTGTTAAGGAACATTTAATTGATAATGATTTATGGCATATATTTGATGTCATTTTCCCCTCAAATATCCTTTTTATTTATTTAATTTCAATTATTATTATTATTTTTAACGTTTGATGACAAGATGTAAATTTTCGTGTCTCACTGGATGTATTATTGGGTCAATTATTTTAGTGGATGTTGTCGTACCAGTTGGTGGCATTAGTAGTAATTGATACAGCAGTGTATGTATTACTGGATCAATCATGGATGAAGTGTTTTGTTTCTTTGGCCACCTATGATTCATCGGTCTCTAAAATTGATCTTGGTTTCATCCTCCTTTAAAAACCCGAGGAGATCTAATAGCTAGTTTAGAATAGATCTCTGCAACTCGAAATTAAATATTTTCATGACTGTTTTTATTTAACTCTACTGTTGCCAGGAATTTTTGGCTTCATAATAGTTCAACTTTACCATTTTCTTTCTTCTGTGCTTTGTTAAGATTTATTTCTCTTTTGGTCTGACACGACATTTAGCCTGTTAACATTGCATTTCTTGGATGCCATAATCCTCTGTCATCCACTGTACAAGCACGCACATAATTTGTTGATTGGCTTGTTAAGCAATGACTTTGTAAAATGCATGAATGATTCTCAAGATGACAAGATGCTTTTTTTCTTTTTTTTTTTCTTTTATAACATTGGTTGTCTTCTGTGTGGTGACTGTTGACATATGCTTGGAAATTGGCAAGAAGTTGAATAAAAGGAAAAGTAGCGTTTTGGAAATTGGCAAAAGAAAAAAAAAATTCTGCTTAGCTTGCAATTTTCAGGCGTGCAGATTTTGTTTGGTGAACCATGAGAACTTTGCTATTGGTTCACATATATGGAACCCATGAATCATACTTTTATTCTTGACTGTTTTCTTGGATGTGATTTTGCTACATGAGAATCATTTGAGAAGCGAGCAAGGAAGATGCTTCCTTATTGTAATCACTAATTGAGTTCAATGTTATCTTTTTTCCCCAGAACTTCACATAGCTCGAACAGAATTATAATTATCCAATGGAAAAACAATGGGCGATAGAATGATGAATGCTTAATGTGCAGCAAGGATTGATGTTCATTCTTATATATATATACATATATATGTTTTCTAAAAGGTCTTCAAGTTTATAGTTCTCAAAGCCTCTAATCTTTGTTTGGTTTCAGGAATTTGACGGAACTTGACATACAGGAGAATGGCATTGATGATAAGAACGGCAACTGGTTGAGCTGCTTTCCTGAAAACTTCTCATCACTAGAAGTCTTGAACTTTGCCAACCTGAACAGTGATGTCAATTTTGAGGCACTTGAGAAACTTGTAAGTAGGTGCAAATCTTTAAAGGTTCTGAAGGTCAACAAAAATGTTTCCTTGGAACAACTGCAACGGCTGCTTGTTTGCACCCCACAATTAACAGAGCTTGGAACTGGATCTTTCTCGCAAGAGCTCACTGGCCGCCAATGTACTGAGCTTGAAAATGCTTTCAAACATTGCAAGAACCTAGATACCCTTTCTGGGTTATGGGAAGCAATGGCGCCATATCTAGCAGTTCTCTACCCTGCTTGTGCAAACTTGACTTTCTTAAATTTGAGCTATGCTGCTTTGCAAAGTTTTGAACTTGCCAATCTTCTTCGCCACTGCCCACAGCTTCGTCGTCTATGGGTAAGAATTCATTATATTTATCAACCTCTCTCTAATGTGTGAATATCCACTAGTTTCATCTAATATAACATAATAAACACACTTACACATCAGCTGAATTTTCGGATCTGTATCAGAGCCTGGGATTTACAAAGAAGAAAAAGCCTATAGTTTATGCACCCGGCACTATTCCTAGATGCTATTGAAACACTTTAGATAAACAATCACATCTATGAAGATGCACCACGGAGGTTGGCCATGGGAAAGATACAAATGCAAGTGCTCATAACATTAATTCTTTTGGTGGTTCAATTGCATTGTTGTTGCAGGTCCTGGACACTGTAGAGGACAAAGGGCTAGAGTCTGTTGGATCAAACTGTCCTTTGCTAGAGGAACTCCGTGTCTTCCCTGCAGATCCCTTTGAAGAGGAAATTATCCATGGAGTGACTGAAGTAGGATTTGTGGCCGTGTCTTATGGTTGTCCAAGGCTTCACTATGTGCTCTATTTTTGCCGGCAGATGACTAATGCTGCTGTAGCAAAAATCGTGCAAAATTGCCCGAATTTCACACACTTCCGTCTTTGCATAATGAATCCAGGCCAGCCAGATTACACAACAAATGAACCTATGGATGAGGCTTTCGGTTCAGTTGTGAAGACTTGCACTAAACTCCAGAGGCTATCAGTCTCAGGTCTCTTGACTGATCTGACATTCGAGTATATTGGCAGGTATGCCAAAAATTTGGAAACTCTTTCTATTGCTTTTGCTGGCAGTGGCGACTGGGGGATGCAATGTGTGTTAGGAGGCTGTCCAAAATTGAGGAAGCTTGAGATAAGGGATTGCCCGTTTGGAAATGCAGCACTTCTCTCAGGGTTAGAGAAATACGAGTCTATGAGGTCACTTTGGATGTCATCCTGCAACGTGACCATGAATGGCTGTAGGCTATTGGCAAGGGAGATGCCGAGATTGAATGTGGAGGTAATGAAGGAGGAGGGGAGTGACGACAGTCAGGCTGATAAAGTTTATGTCTATCGATCTGTTGCAGGACCAAGAAGAGATGCCCCTCCTACTGTCCTCACTCTTTCAGGTTTATAATGTTTGTACTTCTCCCTGTCTCTGTCTCTCTCACACACTGACTGGACTCATAATTCATAATCTAGGAGTAACTTCACTGCATGAATTGCATACTGTGCCTCCTCTTATATGAGGAGAAAATTGGGAGTTACTTGGGCTGAATGGGGTAGAGTAATTCCTTCGTGATCACACAGAGTGGTATGTCTCATTGCTTGTCGGGTTGATTGAAACTATTCTCCTGGCAACCGTTGGTTGTATATGCAACAAATATAGCACAGGTTAACATATGAGAAGCACTTTAACTGACTAGAGTTAGGAACTTGTTTTTAGGCGTGTAGCTGTACCCAGTAGTGAGTAAAATTGCTGCTATATATTTGTACCTACAAAAGGCTGTGCAATTTCAAAATTTAAAGCAAGTTTTGCCTCCATGAGGTCCAAACATATGTTACCTTTTTTCTATATGTATTATTCTGTCATTATAAGATCATTCTCCGTTGATAAAAATATACTCTACCTCTTAGGTTTTCTATAGAAGACAGTTTCACCGACATTCAGACAGTGGGGATGCCATTCATATTAGTTTCATGGATGGTGAGAAAGAACATAAGAGAAACTTGAATTATGCGACTGACGTTTATTTTCTCCACACAACAAACCGTGGAAAATAATACTTTCAGAGAAAGAGAACAAAAAGTTATACATCAACAATATCCAGTGAAGAAAACAAGTCAGCTTCATCTGCTTGATTTACCACTCCCCTGAATAGAAGAATTGCAAGACTGCCAATGCAGAAGTGGATAAAGCAGCCATGATAATGGGTCACAAAAGAACCAAAATCTGTCCCCACTATGCATTGCCATCCGGATCCGTGCAGCCTGTCAAAATCCTGCATCATCAAGTGTGTCACAAGAAGTTGTTCAGAGTTGCTTGCTTTATTAATAGATTCCATATCAAAGTGGTATCGATTCAAGAAGTCACCTTTTTAATGAAGCGGGCAATATCAGTTGACTGGGTGACGTCGAAGACATCAAGGGCCTTCGCAGCCAAGTGAAGCGCATCCTGCTGCATGGTTTGAAGCATGTCACTCTCACCAACAACAGCTTTGCCTTCTAACATGGCTGAAGAAAGCTTTTTTCTTTTTTATTAAAAATGGCGTGAGAGATCAAAAGAGACACCAGTGGGTACTTAAGGTCAAGGGTTGTGAGGGGATTATATAGACCTGAATAAAGGAGCACTGCTAGCTAGGTCCTTGGAAGTGGTCTGATCAAGTGGATCCCGTCTGATGGTATCAGAATGTTTGGATGCATATGCAAGTGCAGTGGACAAAAGAGCATTTCAGCTCACCGGATTGTTGGGTGGACAGTGGCGGAAAGGGATAACTGTTATTGGGTCCACATTATCTTGGAGATGCGTTACGTATGTGGCTCAGTGGCTGCTATTTGGCAATAATTTTTCCGGTGAGGTTGATGATTGTTTGTCATTTTGCTAGTGCTTCTGCATCAATTTCGTCTTTTTATTTAGAGACCTTGGAATTTGTTTTAGTTCTTAGGTCTACTCGTTTGCATCAATTGACAATTATGTTCTTCCACAGAAGTAGGAGTCTTTGACTTTGCTTACCAAGTTCTCTGAATATGCTTTTAGTACCTGCCCTGATTACCGCTTTTTGATATTTACAATTTGACATTAAAATGGAAAAAGATTGCAACAAAAATAACAGATTTTTTTTTTTGATGGAGATGCCACTTCAAATATCCAAAACACAGTTCAACTCATTTCAAGAAGAGAAATTACAAATTCAGCTGTTCAAGATTCAAGAATGAGGAACGAGTTGCAGCTAATTTGGAACTCTGGAACTGAAAGTAGTTGGACTTGCTTGCAGTTGATTCCATTTGGGCTGGGCTCAGGTGACTCTAATAGGGCCTTCTATCGATAAATACAGATTCCAAATTGCTGACACTGTCGGTGCCATATAATACAAAGCTTCCTGAATGTAGTTGTATTGCCTTTGTGGAGTGGACTTATAGGAATTCGTAGTTGCAGTGTGGGTCTTAAATCAAATGTGCGCTTTTGAGTTGCTTCCTAGAGAAAACCTCCACCACCACCACCACCAGTCCACCACCGCCTTTGATGTTGGTTTTTTTTACCGTTCACGAGTCACGAGTCATCATTTGTACTCGGGCACCATCCTTCCTTCTGATTGGTGGTCTCAGCGGGCCCCATCATTCACCATGTTTCTGTGAGCCATCTGCCTGCCCTGCCCCCACCAAAGTTAGTCCCACTGGAATAATAACATAAAACTATACTCGTATTTTTCAACGAAGGTTTTTGGGTATTTGCCCTTTTCCCAGATTTTGGAAGAAGCTCCGTTGAGGAATACGAGGTTTCTCTTCATTAATCAAAACATGTGCATGCTTCTAACTACTTACAAACACCAAAATCAATCACAACAACAATAATAATCTATTTTATTTCAATTTTAAACTCAATTTTGATAGATAATCACATTCTTTAAG
>CATIWM010128001.1:0-10610 GCA_949671775.1 Mallotus repandus | reverse complement strand
TCGATGGTAGTGATTATCCAAATTGGAAATAATGATAATGATGAGAGCTCTATTGCTAGCAAACTTATGCTTAAATACAAAAGCTTGCTTTCTAAGAAGAAACATTATAAGCATGAGTTAACTAGCTTAACTAAGGAATTTAAAAACTTAAAGAATGATTTTTTTAAACTTGTTAAATCAAATGAAAAACTTATGAGTCATTTGGAATGTTCAAGTTCCTTGGAAGACCAACTTAAGAAAGCAAATGATGATAATCATAAACTTTCTAAAGAAGTCTTACAGTTAAAGAATTCCATTTCCAAGTTTAAAAAGGGAAAAAAGACTTTATATAGTCTTCTTAATTCTCAAAATTTCATGGAGATACTCATGGAATTGGATAAAAAAATGGAATGACTCCTTCATCATCATCACACATTAATTTTGTTAAAGCATATGATTCCATGACTTTTACCTCCAAAAATGAGACTCAAGCTTTCAAAGCTAAAAGGTCTCATGTATGAAATAATAAGGGAAGGTCTCATAAGACTCAGTCTTCATTGACATAAAGAGGTAAGGCTCAAACTAGAGGAACTCAACCCAAGCATGCTTATATGTACACTAGACACAATCATAATAAGCATGTTACACAACACAATGCACATAAACATGTTGCACAAACCTATCAAAATATATATTGTCATTGCCAATGTATGTCTCACACTATGACTTAAAAGAGTTATAGAAAACATTCACTACCACAACACATAAGGTAAGTTTCACACACCAGGAAAGCATATCTTCCTAGGAGAAATAAATTTGCCAATGTTGAGTGTTTCTATTGCATGATAAAAGGTCACTCTTCCAATGTGTGCTTCTATAGAAAACTACATTTACAACTGCTACCTTCAGATTATTTTGAGACTAACAAACCTAGACCAATTAAGGTTTGGGTTTAAAAGAATGTATAAATTGTATTGTATAGGTGTGCTTAAAGTCCACAAGAACAAAAATTAAATGGTATCTTAATAGTGGATGTTTAAGACACATAATCGGAGACAAAGAGCAATTTAATAAGATTAATGCTAAGGATAGAGGACATGTTACTTTCGGGGACAATGCAAAAGGAAAAATTATTAGCATTGGTGAAATCGGTAACTCTCAATCCTTATCTATACATCATATATTACTTGTTGATGGTCTTAAACATAAGTTGCTTAGTATAAGTGAATTATGTGATATAGGAAATAAAGTCACTTTTTATCCTAAAAATTACTTTGTTATAGTCTTGATGAAGACAAAGTAATTTTTAGTGGTGAAAGAGTAGAAAATGTCTACGTGATAATAAGGACATTAAATGCTTGATGTCTATTTCTCATGACACATGGAGATGGCATAGAAGGTTAGGACATGCAAATTTTATGCTATTAAATGATCTTTATAAACATGAACTTGTGATTGGTTTACTAAAACTTGAATTCACTAAGGATAAACCTTGTGATACTTGTCAAAAGGGAAAACAATCCAAGTCCTCATTTAAGCTCAAAAATATTGTGTCAACTTCTAGACCACTTGAACTTATACATATGGATTTGTTTGGTCCTATTAGAGTTGCTAGTCTCGGTGGAATGTACTATACATATGTATTAGTTGATGACTACTCTAGATTCACTTAGGTATGTTTTCTTGCTCAAAAAATGATGCTTTTAAAGCTTTTGAAATTTTTTCAAAAATAGTTCAAAAGAAAAAGATTTTTGTATTTCTTCCATCAGAAGTGATCATGGGACCGAATTTGAAAATGAATTCTTCAAAACCATTTGCAATGAAAATGGTATTTCATAAACATTTTCTTATCCTAGAACTCCTCAATAAAATGGGGTAGTTGAAAGGAAAAATAGAACTCTTGTGGAAATGGCTAGAACAATGCTTCATGAGTATAACTTACCCTTATACTTTTGGGTAGAAGTCGTTAACACATCTTGTTATATTTCAAATAGAGTTTTCAAAAGACCAATTTTAAATAAAACTTCTTATGAGCTTTGGAACAATAGAAAACCTAAAATCTCATATCTAAGAGTATTCGGATGCAAGTGCTTTATATTAAACACCAAATATAATCTTGAAAAATTTAACTCTAAAGCCAATGAAGGAATTTTTCTAGGCTATGCCACCTTTAGGAAAGCTTATAAAGTATATAATAAAAGAACTCTTGTAGTTGAAGAGTCCACGAATGTTGTTTTTGATCAATCGAACTCACTTGATTCTAGAAAGGATAGTTGTAGTGTTGATGATGATGTATGTGATCTTATGGAAGAGCAAACTCAAGAAGAAAATGGTAGCAAACCTTTGGAACTTGAAGATCCTGGAAGGGAGGAAGATGAGGTAGTACCTAAATCTACCTTGAAGGATGACCTTCCAAAGGATTGATAATTCAATAAAGCACATCCTTAAGATCTTATTATCAATGACACTACAAAGGGGGTAACCATTCATTCTAAACTTAAGTCTATAGTTAATTTAACTTCCAACTCTTAAATTGAACCCAAAAATATTAATGATGCTTTGAGTGATGAATTTTGGGTCCTTGCTATATAAGAAGAGTTAAATCAATTTGAGAGAAATAAAGTTTGGACTTTGATTCCTAGACCAAAACATCATCCTATTATAGGCGCCAAATGGGTGTTTAGAAATAAGATGAATGAACAAGGTGTCATAACGAGGAACAAAGCAAGACTAGTTGCTAAAGGTTATAATTAAGAGGAAGGCATTGATTATGATGAAACCTAGGCCCCCGTTACAAGGTTAGAAGCTATTAGAATGCTACTTGCATTTGCATTATACATGGATTTTAAACTTTATCAAATCGATGTTAACAGTGCTTTTTTAAATGGATTTATTGAAGAAGAAGTTTATATTGAGCAACCTTCAGGTTTTGAAAGTTTTGATTTTCCTAACCATGTATTTAAACTCTCAAAAGCATTGTATGAATTGAAACAAGCTCCAAGAGCTTGGTATGAAAGATTGAGCAACTTTCTATTAGAGAAGGGCTTCTCTAAAGGAAAAGTTTACACAACTCTTTTCATAATGAAATCCAAACATGATTTATTGATTGTTCAAATATATGTTGATGGTATTATTTCGTGCTACTAACCATTGCTTGTGTGAGGAATTCTTTAAGCTAATGCATGGAGAATTTAAAATGAGCATGATGGGTGAACTTAAGTTCTTCCTCAGATTACAAATCAAACAATGCAAAGATGGAATTTTTTTCAATCAAACCAAGTATACAAGAGACATTCTCAAAAAAGTTTGGCATGGATGGAATTAAGTCAAGCAAAACTCTAATGAGTACCATCACTAAACTCAATAAGGATAAAAATGGTAAACCGGTTGGTGAAAAGCGATTTATAGGTATGATCAGATCCATTCTTTATTTAACTGTTAGTAGACCCAATATTATGCTTGCTACCTACTTGTGTGCTAGGTTTCAATTTAATCTTAGAGAGTCTCATTTGAATACAATCAAAAGAATTTTCAAAATCTAAGTGAAAGTTTGCATTTAGAACTTTGGTATCCTAGGAGTTCATCCTTTGACTTAATTAGTTATTCGGATGCAGACTTCACTGGTAGTTTGTTAGATTGAAAGAGCACTTCCAGAACTTGTCAATTTTTAGGACAATGTTTAGTTTCTTGGTTTAGCAAGAAATAAGTTTCTGTTGCCTTGTCCACTACTGAAGCAGAATATGGAGCAGCTAGTTGTTATTGCTCACAAGTTTTATGGCAAAAACAACAACTTAACGATTATGGCATTGAACTTAATCACATTCCCATTACATGTGATAATACAAGTGCTATAAACCTTAGTAAGAATCATATTCAACATTCTAGAACTAAACATATTGACA
Organism: Mallotus repandus; assembly: GCA_949671775.1. Taxonomy (NCBI): domain Eukaryota; kingdom Viridiplantae; phylum Streptophyta; class Magnoliopsida; order Malpighiales; family Euphorbiaceae; genus Mallotus; species Mallotus repandus. The sequence goes on along the minus strand of CATIWM010128001.1, from coordinate 6,729 downwards.
TTAGACATTAGACATCATTTCTTGCGTAATCATGTCCAAATTGGTGATATTCGTCTCGAATTTGTAGACACCAATAAGCAATTAGCAAACATCTTTACCAAACCTCTATATGAAGAAAGATTAAATTTCATCAAACATGAGATTGGTATGATTTATGGTGCTCGTCTGTCTTAATTTTGAGATAAATTGTTGAATTAATAGTTGAACTTATGTGTAATTATGCTTGTCTATGTCTGGTTTATTTTCTGCATATGATACATTTTGCATATATATTTTTTGTATATTTTTTGTTTTTAATACCTTTTATTTTAATAATTTCAATTTTTTGGTTATTTAAAATTATTAATTAGTAAATTTTATTCAACTTAATAATTATTTTAAAAATAAGTAAAAGTGATTTCATATACATGATTTTTTTTTTCCATTTGCATGATATATTTCAAAATTTTAATATCAAAATTTGCTTTGAAATATTTGTTAAAAAATTCATAAGTTTTTATATCTTTAATAAACAATTATTGAAACTTTATTCCAATTAATTGTTTATTACAATCATCTTATCATTTGATGATTGTTTATTGAATTTAATTGTATGATTTAAATTTTTTAATTTTTAATTTTAAATCCTTCAAAAAATTCATTTATGATCATATTCATGATTGCATTTAAATTTAAGTATGATTTGGTGTGATTTTATGTTGATTTAAATATTTAGGGACCTATTTGTAAGGTTTTTAGGACCCAATTGAACTAAATTTGAAAGTTCAGGGGCCTAAAATTAATTTGGGTCATGAGAAGTTAGAGCTCTGCTCATGATCGTTGGGTGCGTCAGACGGCAGTTACCCGCACGAGTGACGCTCACAATCGTGAGGCACTCGTGAGGAGCACACTGTCCCTCGAAAATCCCAATTTCATAAGGATTTAAACTCTCTTTTGTATTTTCCTGGTTTGCAACGGTTTGATTTTTATTTTACTATTTTATATGCATTATTTTGAGTGTTTTTTAACCTAATTCATGCATATATAAACCCCTTTAACTTCTCTTTTTATCCTCACATCATCTTATTCAATCAAACTCTCTTCTCTTTGCTTGTCTATTTGTTTTTTCCTCTTATCACCTCCACGGCTCCCAAGAAGAAGACCACTCAAGATGTTCCCTCTTCATCAAGAAGAGCAACTAAGGAACATCTCAAGAATACTCCTCCTATCTCCTACTCTTCAAATAAAATTAGACAAAGTCTTGCTCAATTCAAGGAAAGGAACATAATCTCTTTCAAATTCATGTCTCAAGCAACTTTAGAAAAGATGGGGTGTTACAATGAGGTTAGAACATTACTAGAGAATGTTGGTATGTATAACTTTACCTTCAATGCTTATCCTACCTATCCATCTCTAGTTCATGAATTTGTCTCCTCCTATTGCTTAAGGACTCAATTTGTTGATGAGCACAACCCTCTAAATGGCATGAGATTTAGGTTGGGTGGTAAAGATAGGTTTCTTACATCTTAACAATTTAATGATATCTTTGGGTTTAGGTAAGGTGGTATTGATTCTCCTAAAACAAGTTGGTCTCCTAATAATTTTTAGGTTCAACATGGTAAGCCCAATGCTAGTTCTTTTGTTGCGGGTCATTCAGAAGCCTCTCTTTTTGCTTCTAAATCTCTTTGGTATGTGCATAGGTTTATTACCTATTCTATTCATGCTAGGGGCCTAAGCAATGAGATAATTTCATTAGATGTCTTATTGAGGGTGTGGATGTTGAGTTAGGGAGATGGCTTCAATTGAGGTTTTGGTTACTAAGTGATAGTGTAAGTGGGAGTTTATGCATTGGTGGTTTCATCATCCAATTGCGAACCATTTTGGAATTTCCTTGAATAATATACCTTCCATTCCGCCTTCCTTTCTTGATGATAATCTTTTGAGAAATTCAAGGCAATTCAAACTTGTAAGAGATATTTGGGTTTAGAAAGATGAAGTAGGGGATAAAGATGTTGATGAGGAACTAGATCAAGATCTTAAAGACATTGAACACATTGGTACTCATGGCCTTGAGAGTGTGCAAATTGAAGAAGAAATCCCTCAAGAGCAAGTCCTTTCTCATACTCAAAGGAAGAGGGTTGAAGGCGAACCAGCTTGGGTTGGTAATTTCTTTGATCGTTTATCTATTTTTGAATCAAACTTCAACACAAGGTTTGATAATGTGGATACAAGACTTAATTGGTTTAAGCAAAGAATGGATCATATGGAACATGACATTCATCACCTCTATGCTTATCACAACATCTAATGCACCTAGAATCCTCCTCCTCCACCTCCTCCTCCATTCCAAAAACATCAAGACCCTTAGTTATTTTTTTCCAAGTTTTGGTCTATCTTGTTTTTATTGTTTTAGTTCTTGGTCCTTTATTTCCTTTATATTTCCTTTTCATTTATTTCTAGTTTACCTCTTTCTTTTCCTTTTATCTTTGACAAAGGGGGAAAAGAAGATGTGTTTGTTTATGATATGCTAAGCGCTACATGATCATATGTTTTAGTAGTAGTACTTAAATGCTTAAAGTAGTATATATACTATTTTTGTGATGCATTGTAAGTGCTACAAATTATTTAAATGATCATTTTATTATGTTTTTAGTATATTTGTGATATTAAGCCTTGTTTTGCTTACTTTGTTTCTTTTATATTATTTTATTTACTTCTATAAATTTAAATTTCTTATTATGTCCATATAGGAGGAGAAATAAAGAAATATATTTTTTTAAGGAGACAAATATTTTTTTTAATTTTCAATTGGTATTTTTCAAATATCATCTCCTTTGTGATTATTTGGTATTTAAAGAATCATATTTTTAATCCCTTAATATGCTTTGATTGATTTATTTCCATTCATGCTTTATTACATGATATTGAAATTATGCATATATTTAGGCGGAGTAAATTAATTTCTCTTGTTACATTTATTTAACTTGAAAGGGGGAGCTATTTCACATAGCATTTATCTTTTCTTATTAATTGTTTTTTACACACACATTATTTATTATTTGATCAAATTGGTTATCAATGCCAAAAAGGGGGAGATTGTTGACCAATTTCATGATCAAACTCCTAATTTTGATCTTTGACAATCAATTTAAGTTTCTAATGATTTCATTCAAATGTGTAGGAACTTAATTTTTATTAAGATTAAACGTTCTAGTCTAGAAGTACAAAATATGGTCTTTATACTGTATCTTGATTAAGTAAATTATCCTAAAGATATACCTAAACTATTCAAAGTAAAAGCAAGTAAAAAACACACCCTTTTGAGTCAAACAGGTGTCTCCTCACTTGCAGCCTCCTCGAAGGCTCAATTTTGAGCTTCTGTGTGTGAGCAAGGCAGTGATGCTCATAAGGAGTGCTCATGATCATGAGCAGCTCTTAAGCATCCTCCTGACAGCTCACAACGGGCATTTTTGACAAATTTTCAAAGGCAACGGCTCTAATTTTGATCCTCATGAGCCTGGACCTCTTCCTTACGATCGTGAACATCATTCTGACAGAAATAAGTCAAGCTAAATCTTTAAATGTTTGGGGATGTTGGACACACATCTATTGGCCTAAAATAGCCATAATTTTGAGTTGTTTGTCTATATAAATAACTCCTAGAGCTCAATTGATGTTAAGACACTTGATTATTCAAATTATCTCTTAAGTATTTAATTAAGCTCTCAAATTCTCTTAAAAATAATATCTACATTTGTATAACTCTTGTGAGAGTTGGTGAGTGTTAGAATAGGCATTCTTATTCTTCTATTTTCTAGGATTAGAAAACAGGAAGTGAGATTCTATTCTAAAGAAATTGATTTAAGTGTTTAGCCATTGAAACACTTGCAAATTAGTTTTAAAGTGAGCCTAGAAACTCTTGATTATTATAAAGTTGAAGAGTGAGCCTTAGGCTCTTATGTAATCTCAATCTTTTAGATAAGGTTGTGTGGGATTAAAAATCCTAACTTGGCGATAAGTTAGGTGGAGACGTAGGATTGTTGAGAATCCGAACTCCTTAAATTATTGTTCATCATTCTCTTTCTCAATATTCTTTTAATTCTTGTTCAATTGCTAAATTCAATTTGTTCAATAATCTTTTGCATTTCAGCCAAAAAAATATGGGAGACCTTGGAAAATCACTATGAAGGCAATGTACAAGTTAGAAGCAAGAAGGTTCAACTTCACATGTATGAGTATGAACTCTTCAAAATGAAGCCACATGAATCAATCATGGAAATGACAAATCATCTCAATGCTCTTCTCACAACCCTCAAGAAACTTGGAAAACATTTCTCCAAGGAAGAAGTAAACAATAAAATTCTAAGAATCCTACCTAAGAAGGATTAGGAATCTCGAGTTACTTCAATTGAGGAAGCTCAAAACCTCTCAATTGACGTGCTTATTGGAAAGCTTCTCACCCATGAGTTTACAATTAGGTAAAGAAGTGAAGAGCAAGAAGAGAAGGAAGAGAAGAAGAAAAGCATTCCATTAAAAACTTCACAGAATGATAGTGAGAAGAAAATCTTGAAGATTTTCTGAGAAAACAAAACACCTTAAGAATAAGAGACTTCAACAAGAAGTATGAAGGAGAAGGTAACAAGAAAACTAAAGAAGTTACTTGCTATGAATGCAAGAAACCGGGTCATGTTCGAAGTGAGTGTCCCAAAATCAAATTCAAGAATAGGGGAGCAAAGGATAGGAAGAAAACCTTCAAAGCTACTTGGGATGACTTCTCCGAATCTGAAAAGGAAGAGGAACAACAAGAAGTGGCCAACCTTTGTTTCATGGCTCTTGAATATGAATATGAGGTGCCATTTATTTCTAATTCTTCTTGTGTTGATTTTGAATTTGATGATAATGATGAAAGCTCTATTGCTAGCAAACTTATGCTTAGTTGCAAAAGCTTACTTTCTAAGAAGAAGCATTATAAGCATGAGTTAACTAGCTTAACCAAGGAATTTGAAAATTTAAAAATGAATTGTCTAATCTTGTTAAATCAAATGATAAACTTACTAGTGATTTAAAAAATTTGAATTCCTTGAAACACCAACTAAAGAAAGAAAGTGACGAAAATCATAAGCTTTCTAAGGAGGTCTTAGAATTAAAGAATTCCATTTCAAAATTCAAGAGAGGAAAAGAAACTCTAGATAGTCTTCTTAACTCTAAAAAATTTCATAGAAATACTCATGGAATTGGATATAAAAATGGAATGTCTTCATCATCATCATCATCACACATTAATTTTGTTAAAGCATCATATGATTCAACCGCTTCTACCTCTAAGCCAATTGAGACTCAAGCTTTTAAATCTAACAAGTCTCATGTGTCAAATGGCAAAGGAAAGAATCATAAGACTCAACCTTCATTAACGCAAAAAGGTAAGGTTCAAGCTAGAAGACCTCAACCCAAACATGCTTACATGTACACTAGACACAATTATAATAGGCATGTTTCATAACACGATGCACATAAACATGTTACACAAACCTATTAAAATACACATTGTCATTATCAATGTATGTCTCACACTATAACTCAAAAGAGTTATAGAAAGCACTCACTGCCACAACACATAAGGCATGTTTCACACACTAGGAAATCATATTATCCTAGAAGAAATAAATTTGTAAATGTTGAATGTTTTTATTGTATAACCAAAGGTCACTCTAGCAATGTATGCTTTTACCGAAAACTACATTTGCAATTGTTACCTTCGGATTACTTTAAGACTAACAAACCTAGACCAATTAAGGTTTGGGTTCAAAAGAATGTATAAATTGTGTTATGTAGATGTGCTTGTAGTCCACAAGAGCAAAAAGTAATTGGTATCTTAATAGTGAATGTTCAAGACACATGACCAGAGACAAAGAGCAATTCAACAAGCTCAATGCTAAGGATGGAGGATATGTTACTTTCGAAGACATTGCAAAAGGAAAGATTATTGGCATTGGAGAAATCGGTAATCCTCAATCTTTATCTATACATCATGTATTGCTTGTTGATGGTCTTAAACATAATTTTCTTAGTATAAGTCAATTATGTGATATGGGAAATAAGGTCACTTTCTATCCTAAAAATTGCTTTATTAGTAGTCTTGATGAAGACAAACTAATTTTTAGTCGTGAAAGAGTTGACAATGTATATGTTATTGATTTAAATAAAATTAATAACAAAGATATTAAATGCTTGATGACTGTTTTCCGTGACACATAGACATGGCATAGAAGGTTAGGACATACAAATTTTGAGCTTTTAAATGATCTTTGTAAGCATGAACTTATGATTGGACTACCGAAGCCTAAATTCACTAAGGATAAACCTTATAATGTGAAGCGGGTCAAATTGTATTACCCTAGTCTCTAGGAATTAGTATAGAGGAGTAGGGTGTCGAACACTGGAAATTCGGTAAATTTTGTATTAATAGGATAAATACTTAGATGGATAGGCAAACCAAATTGAAATAGGAATAATAATTCAAAAAAGAATAAAACTTAAATATTAAGTAATAAAAATCTAAATACTAATTAACTACAAGAAATACAAATCAAAGGTTATAACAAATATATGGGAGAATCACAATTTAGAATATAATTAAGAACTTGTAAAATATTATCTTATAAACATATTGATTGGAAATTAGTATATAGTCTTTAAAAGCAATTCTCATTGTCAATTAAAGTTAATTTCCTAATTGCAACTCTCGTTGTC
>CATIWM010127974.1:0-34558 GCA_949671775.1 Mallotus repandus | reverse complement strand
TTTTGGTTGACGGCTAAGAATCAGAAAGAGGTGGAGAGAAAAGAAAAGAAAAACCTCTCTTTCTACGTGAAAAGAAAATCACGTATTTATAAGAGACCATCATGTAACCCTAAATTGGTACAGGATAATAAAAATTTATTTCAATCACTTATCTAAAAAAAATATATTTATCACTTTATTTATCAAATAAATGTATTTATCACATAAAAATTAATCAAAATCTATATATAACTAACAAATAAACAAATAAATAAAAATTAAAAAAAATAAATAAAAAAAATAACAATAAAAAAAAATTCGTAAAAAAAAAAAAAAAAGTCGGAAAAAATACATTTCCGACCGGAAATACAGATTTCCGAAAATCTGTATTTCCAAAAATCTTTATTTCCAAATCTGATAAAAAAAAAAACGTAAAAACCAAAAACGCAAGATGGCTGGCCATCTTGTGTATTTTTTTTGAAATTGTGAATGAATGTCCCTCACGGCCCATTCATCACTTTCTTTCTTTCTTCTTTTTTTTTTGAAAAACTTAAATTAAATTTTTTTTTTGAAAACCTATTTTAAATATAAAAAGAAAATTAATAATAACAATAATTAAAATAAAAATAAAAATAATAGTTCCTAAAAAAATAATTTACAATTTAATTTAAAACCAATAAATCAAATCCAATAAATCTAATTTCACAGTCTATTTTCATCTTCGGGTCCTCTTTCGCATCAATGCTCTAGTCATCCCGAAATTGGGTGGTTACAACATGAATCTTTAACAAACTTAATGTGAGATGATGATGAGGGAGATGTTCCATTTGTATATCTAATTCTATGAGTATCCCCATAGAATTTTTGAGAATTAAGAAGACTATCTAAAGTCTCTTTTCCCTTTTTTTTTTTAATTTAGAAATGGAATTCTTTAACTCTAGTACCTCTAGAAAGCTTAAGATTTTGATCATTTGCTTTCTTGAGTTAGTCCTCCAAGGAATTAGAGGATTTCAAATTATTTGCAAGCTTTTTATTAGATTCAACAAGTTTAGAGAAACTATTTTCAATCTTTCAAATTCCTTTGATAAGTTAGATAGCTCATGCTTATAAAGCTTCTTCTTAGAGAGCTAGTCCTTATATTTAAGCATGATTTTGCTCACAATAGAGCCCTTATCATTATAATCATTATAATCATCACAAGAAAGAATGAGATGCAGATGTTACCTTATTTTTATCTTCAAGAGCCATAAAGCAAAGGTTGGTCACTTCTTATTGCTCCTCTTCCTTTTTTAATTCAGAGGAGTCATCCCATAAACCTTTGAAGGCCTTTTTCTTGTTCTTGAACTTGAGCTTAGGGTATTCACTTCTAATATGACCCGATTTCTTGCATTTATAGTAAGTAACCTCTTTTTTCTTATTGACATCAAACTTCTTATTATTTCTTTATTTTGAGAAGCTTTTTCTCTTTAAGAACTTCTTGAATCCTCTAGTGATCATAGCTATCTCATTATCATCATCAATAGAGTTAGCCAACCTTTCATCTTCATTTGCTTCTTGAATAGCCTTTAATGCAATTCTCTTTTTCTTATTTTCTTTCTCATATTTCTCATCTCCTATTTGTTTTATAATAAGCTATTGTGTAAGGAGCTTCCTAATAAGGACATTGGTTGACAGAGTTGAGAGGTTTTGAGCTTTTTAAATTGAAATGACTCTAGATTCCCAATCCTTATTTGGTAGGATTCCTAGAATCTTATTGTTTACTTCTTCCTTGGAAAAGTGTTTTCCAAGTATCTTTAGGGTGGTGAGAAGAGCATTGAGTAATTTGTCTTCTCAACTGTTGATTCTTGTGGCTTCATCTTAAAGAGTTGATATTCTTACATATGAAGTTGAACCTTCTTGCTCCTCACTTGCACATTTCCTTTATAGTTGTTCTCAAGTGTCTCCCATACCTTTTTTATGGATTGACAATGTTGAGTTTTGCCACCTTCTTCTCTTGAAATAGAAGATAACAAGATTGTCATGGCTTTTTTGTTTCTTGTAGTTTTCTTCTTTTGATATTTGTTCTATTGACTTCTTGCAATAGTAGTCTCTACATCATCAATTATGGCTTTAGGTGGTTCCCAGCCCTTTAGAATGACATCCCAAAGTCTTATGGGATCACTATCTAAACACAACTTCATTTTGAATTTCCAATAAGGATAGTCACTACCATTAAAGAATGGTCTAAGAGAAGAAAAATCAAGAGCTTCATTCCCCATGATCTTGAATTCTAGCAATTAAGTACTTATAACCCAAGCTTTTATACCAATTGTAATTGCCCTAGAAGGGGATGAATAGAGCTTTTGTAATTTGAAAGAAAATTAAAGAAATTATACAAGGATTAAGGTAGAAGAAAGAAAGAACACAACCAAATAAAGAATTCAGTTTATAGACAAACATACGTCTCCACCTAACTCTCCCAAGTTTGGATTTTGGATCACCATAATATATTCACTTAGTTTGATTTTTAGACCTTTGAGTTTTAGTCTCAACTCTAACCTTACAAATAAGAGTTTAGGATCACTCTTCAACCCAATTCCTAAGTGATTTTAATAGGCCAATACTTTAACCTTTCACATAAGAATAGAAACATACTTCCTTTTTCTTAAACCCCAAAAAATAAAAGAAGAAGAGTTCCTATTCTAACACACAACTAACTCTCAAAGAATTTAATGAAATCCAAAGAAAGTAGTTGACAGAGTAAATGCTCAATGAATGCTCAGGATAGAAATTTTAAAGTTCATAACTTATAAATGAAACTCTAGAACATGTTTATATAGATTAAGCGTTAAAAATATGGTTGTTGGAGCCATAAATTGCATCTCCAAGCCTTCTTCTTCATTTGATGAAAAATTGTTTTTTTGTAGATAAACTGCTGCTCACAATCATGGGGGCAGTGTCCAACTTGTGAGCATTGAAAATTTTAACCATTGGAGACTGATATAGTCGTTGGAGGCTACCAGATGACCCTCACGAGTAGCTCATAATTGTGAGTGGTGCTTATGAGTTGTGTAGAGTTCTATTTAGTGGAGAAGGCTTAAAGGTATCTTGTAGGGAGGCTGCTCATAAGCCCCTCATGATCTGGAAGGTGGCTCATGAGCCGCCACTTGTAACTTGGAAAAATTGCAGTCTTGAGCCCTAATCACATCTATATGACTTAGGCACTTGAATAGGTTTGTATTCTTCATTAATTTTCAGATAAGTGCCCTTTAAAGAGCATTACACATCTTAAGTTATTGAATAAAAAAATTGATCCTTGAATTGACTAGCCTTGAGATCATTAGTAATACAAATTTTATGTTCTAGTCAAATTTATGGGGTTGATCATGCAAATGGTTAGCACCCCTGTTGACCGTGTCTCGCACTTGGGCAAGCATGTCATTGATTGGACTAAAGGGCCTATGCTCATCACTTTCCCCTTCCTCCGCTTGTTGACATGTTTTAGGGAAGGGTATGTGGACCCCCTTTAAAGAGTGCATTAGCTAGGTCATATCATTAGCTCCATTTAGAGCCATAGGGTGCCTCTTATATGGAGAGCATCATCCCTTGACTAATTAATAGTGTAGTGAGTGGTTTTGTGCCAGTTTCATCTGTTGGTGTCTCTACTTCTTTTGCTCACCAGGTATGAATTTTTTTATGCTGCTCTCATGCTGATTATGCTTCTATTCTAATCTCTTATGTCTATTTCTGATAGCCTAATTTGAAAAGGTCTTGAGGTAGGAGTAGTGCTAAGGCTTCCAATAATAAGGGAGCTGCTAGTATTGCTCTGAGGCTGCTCAGGTGGTCCCTTGGGTTGTTGCAGTGCTTTACCTTCCTCTAATTAGGGGATATAATCGCCAAGGTGGTGTGGTGACTTGCATGGTCCTTGCGTCTAATTAGCTTATGGTCTTCATTCTTAAGAACACCACTCATATGAGTTTCTATTTCCATCGAGCGATTTAGTCCTGAGCAGGTACTCCTCTCATAGCTTGATAGTATTCATCTTCCTTAGCAAAAAAGCCCAGAGTATGCATTATACCTTTCCTTTTGTAAAAGGAACATAGCCTACCAAAAGAGAAAAAGGCTTGGTCACGACTCGTGTTAGAGAATTTTTGAGCATGAGCTACCACTCATGCAGCGGCAAGGACCCAAAACTCTCCTTGCATTAGCTGACCCATAGAAAAAAAGGCCAGAGTATGCATTATTGGATCTGATTTATTGGTTTTGGACTAATTATAAATTCTTTTAGAACCTATTTCTAAATTTTATTTAATTTATTTAAAAAAATTAAATTTTCCAAAAAAATAATAATAAATTTTCAAAAGAAAAATTCAAAAAATGAAAAATGAAAAATGAAAAAAAGAAAAAATTTTGCCAAAACGAAAAGGAAATATAATTTTTTGATTGGTCCCGTATAATTTTTTATTTTATTTAATTTATCCTTATTTTGATTGGTTGTGATGTGATTTATTTGATAAATATTTATTTATAAATACTTATTTATTAGATAAATAATAAAAAATAATTTATTTTATTTTATTTTAATCATGGGGTACAGGGTGCTAGTTTTATAAATACGTGACTTTCTTTTTTTGAAGGGGGAGGCTCCTAGTTTTTTTATTCTTTTTCTCTGGCTTTCTGATTTCAGTCGTGAGCCAAAAACACTCCCTATTCTTCTCTATTTTTCACGTTGTTTCTTTTAGTTCCTTATGTTAGTATAGATGTGCCCTAGTGTCATTTCTTGTAATATAAATGACATTGTACCTTTATCCCTATGGATATTAAATATTCATTTAAATAAAGTGTTTGTTTATTTGAGTATTTACCCTTTAGCATTATGTCAAAAGAATTTATTATCAAGATTTGATAATATGAGTGACAAATTCTTTTAGTACATATGCTATAAAATGTTCGTAGTCATAAGATTAATATATGGGTAGTATTAATCTATAGACTATCACCTTTGTCTATTTTCCTGATTGGTTTGTGATATCGATAGTGGGAGGTAGTGAGTCGCATGCTACTTGATACGACATATCAAAATAGACATGTGGATATTCATGTGATGGGTGGATCGAACTATGACGTATGATAAGTTATTGCATGAAAATTCCCTTTTGTCAACAATTACTGTCTTGGACATAATGGTGCATGTGGTCCTTTGACCTGAGGCGACACAGTCATCCATATATAGTTGGTTAGAGTTTGTAACCGTACATACCTATTCTAGCCATGTATGGGTATATGGCGTGTGGTGGCTCTAGTCAGTTATATGTAGGGATGAGTGATCGGCCAAGATGGAATTCATTACCTGGAGTCAATCGGGATAAGATCCTATGTTATCTAGGTTATTCTTGATGAATATGTACCTGGCCATGTCAAACTTGACTTAACCAAAAAGAGTTTTCGGTGCTAGAAAGTGTTTCTAGTCATGTTTTATCAAGAATTAAGCTGAAGATGATGTCATATGATTGAGGCAATTAGACTTTGACTGACCATGACTCTAGCCAATGTTAGGATCTTAAAATGAAGGGACATTGAGTGCATAGTACTTATGTTTTATGGTTCTTTTGAACCTACAGATATCATTCATTTCCAATTCGGTAGTCGTGACATCTATGTTGGGGGTCACTCACGACTTATGGAAACTAAATGTGATTAATTGGGATTTTCACATTTAACTTGGAAAGAGTTTCCAATAATATTAAGAATTAATATTATTTATTTCCATTGCCATTTTGACTTGAACCTAGTAAGTCACACACATAAGAATAGCACCGACAATGATAATAATTAATTTGATTATTAATTAAGTGTTTAATTAATTAGTTAAATTAATTGAATTAGATTTTTGCTTGTGTGGGGATCTAGCATATCCTAAAATCTAATTCAAAGTTTAATACTATTAAGTATTAATTTGGATTTAATTTAATATGTGATATTAAGTTTAAGGACCAAATTAATATTTGCCACCAATACTAGTTTTGATATGGACCATCAGATGGGCCATGTGCATGTAGCTTAATGGATGATAGATGAGCTTAAATAATTAAGTGTATTAGTGAGAAGGGCCTTATTTCAGTTTTAAATAAAGCCCATAAGACTAATTAGTGGATGTTGTAGAGATGGGCCTATTTAAGAGTTAAATAAGCCTAAGCCTAAGCCCACTTACTAAAGGAGAGGCCACCTACGCATGTGACATGGGGGCCATATAATAATTACTTTACATGCAATATGATTGCATGGTTAACAGCATGGAGATGTGTCATAAACATGCACCTTAAGTTAGTGGTCATTCTCTACATGCATGAGGTAGCTTATTTTACACTTAAAGTGGAAACTAAGCACATTCATGAGATTGCTTATCCTACACTCAAGCTTGAGTTAGTGGAGAATCTCTACATATGCAAATTAGTCTCTTACATACATACACTTAGTTAGTGGAGTTTCTCTACACACTTATATTATCACTTACATTTGAGAAAGATTAAAACACTAAGAAAAAAATAATAGTTGAGTCTTTTTCTTCTTCTTCTTCTTTCTTCTAAGTGTTGTAAGTATGTGAGTGAGGGATACAAGAGTTGTATCTCTTGATAAGTCCATTGTCATCCATCCAAAGGAGGAAAAAAGTCTTACATTATCCAAGCAAGGAGTGGAGCTCTAGCAAGTTTTTAGGTCACCACAAAGGAGGAGCTTGCGAATAGAGATTCTTCAAAGCTTGTTGTCATTCCAGTGCCACTTATTTGTTTCAAGCTAGAGGCTTCACACTTAGGGAGCTAGGAGCTTGTAGATTTGCATCAACCATTTCTTGAAGCTTATCGAGTGTGCTACCGACATTTGGAGTTTGTAAGAGTTACTAAACTGTATATTTAGGTCTCTTGCCATGCTTTATATTTTAGTTGTTTTGTGAATCTTTAATTTTTGTTGTCTATTAAGCATGCAAGAAAATTAGTTGTGTAAATTAAATGTGTTGTGATCTTGGTAGTTTTTGGAGTTCTTGCCTTTCATGCAATGATTACACACCAGGAATTTTTTTTGAAATTTATCCTAACCAGTTTCGTGCTGACACCACACTTCCATTATATTTCGGTGTGTGTAATTGAATCCCTTTAAGCAGTATCAGAGCTAAAATCACATAATTTACATGCTAAATGTTAAAATAATTACAAAAGTTCTGATTATGCTTGCTATTAGTTGCAAGAGTTGTGACCAAAGATGCTTAAAATGCAATAGTGTTGTTCGTGTCACTGTAGTAAAGTACTATTTATGGTACTTTTTACATACTGTTATGGTACTGTTTTGCATACTGTTCATGGTACTATTTACAATACTATTAATGGTACTGTTTCACGGCACTGTTCACATTTTTTTGCATGGACAACAAATTTTTTTCTTGTTTGTTTGACTTTGCAAATACAAGATAATATGCAAGAGTTGTATTTTATTTAATATTTGCTTATCACACATGCAAGGAATGATCATGGACTTAGTTTACATCCTATGGTTTGTAATAATAATTAATTTTATTATTATTATTTTAAGTATGTAATTTAATGTTAATTGCATAGATTTAGGATGTAAATTTTTGCCTTAGTATGCCAGGGATTGAATGTAAATCACAAGAGTTGTGACTTGGGCTTGAAGTGTTCAAGATGGTGGCCCATTCAACCCTTTGGTGGCATAGATCAAGGCCCATGGAGATGGTAACAAAGGAGTTCATGATTTGAAGGCTTTTCTTGGGCTAGGCCCATTTGTAATTTATTCTAAGAGTTAGAATAGCCTTAGGAAAGGCCTATGATCACTCCTTATTTGTGCATCCATTTTGCATGTTCTATGTATATATGTGATATATATGTTATAACATGCTATATGCATATGTGATATGTATATATGAATGGATGCCATGCCATGTATGTATGAAATATATACAATTGAAATTGGCTAATGTGCAAAGTGAGACCTTAATAATTATAGACCTAAAAATCTTCCAAATTAAATTTAGGTCTAGGCTTTCCATTATGGTTTTGGCTTATGTATATCGACTATGGACACATAGGGGTGTATGTTGGGCCTAAGAGATTCATGTAGTGTTATTATTAAGCATGAGATGTTATAGGTGTATGGATACACTATGGGCCAAGAATGGCATATAGGAGTACCTGAGGTTTATGGTGTTCAAATCCATACATCACACAAATCCAATTGTATGGACCTAACTAATGCTAAAGGCCAAGAATGGCAATGTGTACCAGAGGCCTATAACGTTAAGAGCCCATTTGATGGACCCTCAATTGAGATGTGATGGACAAGAGTTGTCCACTTAATGAGAATTATTATTCCAATAATGGCAATGTGTACCTAAGGAATATTAGTGGCCCATTAAGAACTCCATTACCCACTAGAAATCCATCCAACAAGTGATTTTCATTTCCTACTTTGGAAGTGAAGGATTCACCAAGTTAGTGGGAGGCCATTACAATTAAAGTCCAAATCTAATGGAAAATAACAAGGTCATATAACTAATTAATCTTGTTACCTTTGTAGAAACTTGATAATATGAGACCATCAATTCCACTCGCAATCATACTTGACGAACATAGGCTGACGGGCCCTAATTTCATAGATTGGCTAAGGAACCTAAAAGTTGTTTTAGCTTTCGAGAAAATACTTTATGTATTAAAATAAAGCCCACCCGTACCACTTCTCAAAAATGCTTCCTAAAAGGAGCAAATTACTCTTGATAAATGGAAGGATGGTGATATATAAGCACGTTGCATCATGTGTGGGCTTCCATGAGTGCTAATATCCATCGGCAACATGAAAAGTACATAAGTGCAAAGGAAATCCTACTTCACCTTCAAGAGTTATTTGATGAACAAAGTAAGGCTGCTAGGTATGAGATATCTAAGTAGTTTTTCTATGCTAAGATGAAAGAGGGAGAGGATGTGGGAGCCCATGTGAACTCCATGATTAGATCAATTGAGTAGCTAGAGAATCTAGATTTCACAATGGACTTCCACCTCCTAACTCTTTTGGGCAAACGATTGCCAACTTCCATATGAACAAAATAGAGTGCACTCTTACGGAGCTTTTAAATATGCTTATGATAGCCCAAAAGGCTATCCAAGGGAGCAAAGGGAAAGAGGTTGCCCTTATTGCCACTTCTAGAGGGACTAAGAAGAAAGGCAATAAAAAAAAGGGCAAGAAAAGTGTTGTCAAGTCCACGGGTGGCATAGCCAAGAATAAGGGCAAGGCCATTGTGAGGGAAGAGCAAGGCAAATGAAAGTGTTTCTACTGCCAAGGTGAAGGACATTGGAAGAGGAATTGTCCTAAGTCATTGAGTCTCACAAGGAAAAGGGAAAGGGCAAGCAAAGGGAAGGTGAGACTTTCTCTAATTTATTTGCTTCTAAATGTTCTAAGAGCTCATCTAATGCAAGGGTATTGGATACCAGTGCAAGTTCTCACATTTGTTCATCCTTGCAGGATCTAGCAAATGAGAGAAGGTTGAGGCCCAATGAAGTGACCTTAAGGCATTTGTTCATCCACTTCAATTGATTTATATAATCATGTTTTGTTATTGGAAGATGTATTGCATGTACCTAATGCCTATAAGAACATTATCTCTATTTCTAGCTTAACTATAAAGACTTATGTATTCCTCTTTTGTAGAGATGTATGCAAGATTAATTTTGGAAATGAATTGGTTAGCATGGGTTATTTAATACATGGTTTATATTATATTGATAATATGTATACTAAAAATATGCCTCAAACTAACATGAATGATGTAAATGCAATGCTAATTGAAAATGCCCCTAACTTCAAATATCTATAGTACTTAAGATTATGTCATATTGCGGAGGACAGGATCACAAAGTTGGAAAGGATTAGAATCTTGAGCAATCTTGATTGCGCATCAAATTTGACTTATAAGGCTTGTCTTCAAGGCAAGATGACTAGGTCACCATTTGTTGGACAAATGGAAAAAGCCAAGGATGTATTGGAGATCATACATAGTGATGTATGTGGACTATTTGGTGAAATGGCGAGAGGTGGTTTCTACTACATTATAACCTTTATAGATAATCTATCATGGTATGGGCACTTGTTTCTTATGAAGAACAAGAGTGAATCATTTGAAAAGTTCAAGGAGTTCAAGGCCCCAGCAGAGAACCAAACTAGGAAAAGTATTAAGACTCTAAGATCATATCAAGGAGGTGAAAACTTAACTACCGAGTTCATTGAGTTCCTAAAGGAACATGGTATTACATCATAACTCACACCACCTGGAACACCTCAGTTGAATGGTGTGCCTGAGATGCGGAATCGTACCTTATTGGATATGGTACATTCCATGATGAGGTACACCGATCTTCCTATATCACTTTAGGGTTTCATACTCCAAACGACCTCTTACATTCTTAATCGTGTTCCATCTAAGTCTGTTTCTACCACACCACATGAGATATGGCATGGTAAGGCACCAAGTCTTAAATATGTTAAGTTTTCAGGGTGCCTAGCATTTATTAAAAAGATGAAATCAGATAAGTTATATGCAAAGTCGATTAAAGGTTGGCTTGTTGGGTATCCTAAAGATAGTTTAGGGTACTTCTTTTATCTTTCTGCTAAACAAGTTATTGTTGTAGACATATATGCTATTTTCCTTGAGAAATGGTTTCTTAAGGAAGGTGGCAAAGGAAGGAAGATAATGTTAGATGAGGAATCATCTAAGGAAGCCCAACAAATTGATCAAATGGATATTGATCAACCCAAAGAGCCTATTCCAGTTGAGAATGTCATCACACTGACTCCTAAAAAGTCTAGTAGGGTATCTTATCCTCCGGAGAGATACAACTTTGTCCATGATATGCAAGAGCTATAGTTCATGAAGAGAGCTTTCATGTTGATGACCCTACTAAATATGAAGAAGCTTTATATGATAAAGATTCTTTGAGATGGCTTGAGGCGATGAGAATCGAAATGGATTCCATGTATGCTAACCAAGTCTGGAAACTTGTTGATCCTCCTAAAGGTGTTGTACCTATTGGGTGTAAATGGATATTTAAGAGAAAGATTAGCATAGATGGGAAGGTAAAAACCTACAAAGCTAGGCTTGTAGCAAAAGGGTTCTGCCAAAGGCAATAGGTCGACTATGAGGAGACCTTCTTGCCAGTAGCCATGCTTAAATCCATTCAAATTCTTCTTGCTATAGCAGCACACTATGATTAAAAGGTTTGGCAAATGTATGCCAAGACTGCCTTCCTTAACGGTTATATTGAGGAGGACATTTTCATGGAGCAACCCAAAGGTTTTATAAATACGTGACTTTCTTTTTTTTTTTTTAAGGGGGAGGCTCTTAGTTTTTTTATTCTTTTTTCTCTACCTTTCTAATTTTAGTTATGAGCCAAAAACACTCTCTATTCTTCTCTATTTTTCACGTTGTTTCTTTTAGTTCCTTATGTTAGTACAAATGTACCCTAATGCCATTTCTTGTAATATAAATGACATTGTACTTTTATCCCTATGGTAATTAAATATTCATTTAAATAAATTGTTTGTTCATTTGAGTATTTACCCTTTAACATTATGTTAAAAGAATTTATTATCAAAAGTTGATAATATGAGTGACAAATTCTTTTAGTACATATGCTATAAAATGTTCATAGTCGTAGGGTTAATATATGGGTAGTATTAATCTATAGACTATCACCTCTGTCTACTTTCCTTGATTGGTTTATGATATCGATAGTGGGAGGTAGTGAGTCTCATGCTACTTGATATGACATATCAAAATAGACATGTGGATACTCATGTGATGGGTGGATCAAACTGTGATGTAAGATAAGTTATTACATGGAAATTCACTTTTGTCAACAAGTATTGTCTCAGACATAATGGTGCATGTGGTCCTTTGACCTGATGTGACACGGTCATCAATATATAGTTGGTTAGAGTTTGTTACTACTTATATACTTGTGATAGCCATGTATGGGCATATGGCGTGTGGTGGCTCTAGTTGATTATATGTAGGGATGAGTGATAGGCCAAGATGGAATTTATTACCTGGAGTGATCCAGGATAAGATCCTTTGCTATCTAAGTTATTCTTGATAAATATGTACCTAACCAGGTCAAACTTGACTTAACCAAAAGGCGATGCTAGAAAGCATTTCTAGTAGAAGTCATGTTTTATCGAGAATTAAGCTGAAGATGAGGTCATATGATTGAGGCAATTAGAGTTTGACTGACCATGACTCTAGCCAATGTCAGGATCTTGAAATGAAGGGACCATGAATGCATGGTAACTATGTTTTATGGTTCTTGTGAATCTACGAATAGCATACGAATATCATTCAGTGAGAGACCTGAGGGTTTCTGAAGGGACATGGTAACTTTGCTGAATGGGACATTCGATTTGTTTACGGGACAAAGACAAATGTTTGGTCTCAGGGGATGCGAGACTCTTTTGTGTTTAGAGTCGCGACCTGGTTTTTAGAAAACTGGGGAAAGATTAAAGGGATGACATTGGGTCACTCAACGAGTATCATCCCAGTAGAGATTTTGAGCCTCAGAGATCTCATTTATTTTTTGACTATTTCTCATTTTAATACTCAATATATGGCTACTACAGTACCATAGTTTTGGTAATGACAGTTGATATATATACATCACACAAGCACATTTATAATAATGGAAAGCACGAGAAATTTAACATAATTATTTACAAGGCTTTCCTAGTAAATACATATGAACAAGAAAAAGTGCGGGAATGTAAATCTAGTCCTAATCTAGAATACACCTGCAAAATAGAGATTAACACAACTCTGTGCAATGCCATCTATTCATCCACTCGGACAACACGTTAGCATAATAAAGATGATTGATGCATCATGAATGATTAAACATATGCACGTAGTTTATGCTCTAGCAGGAATTATTATAAAGCATTTCTAAATAATAAGATAAACATTAGATAATGATTATTACATCATTGGATAGTAATATCAAAGCTCTAGCTTAGATAAGGAGCTTTTGTTTTTATTGAATGCATATTGATGTAAAATGATGATTAATTATGAGCAAAATAAAGCAGCTATTATTCAATCAACATGTAGATTGTCAGTCTCATCACACAAATCACAATAATTTCTCAACTGTTGGCGGTGGTAAAGTAAAACGCAAGATAGTAAATAAGCATGCAAAAATGATTATTTGGTCCTTAGATTCAAATGAGCTTATTTTTTCTTTTTGAAGCTTTAGCTTCGAGAAATTTTTAAGCTTTCCACGTTGAAAGGTTGAAAATGACGTGTGTAGTGCAAATTTGTATACCTTTGAAGCGTGCTTTGACAAAGATTAGGGTGGGTTTAGTTTAAAAATGGTAGAAAAATCCTATGAAAAATGTAGAAAGTGGGCTAAAGGTTTGTGGATTGGGGCTCCTAAGCCTTCAATTTGATAGTGTTTCAGCGTGTATGCGTGCTTTTTGGCTCTTGCCTCCTTTTTTTTGCTATGGCTCTTGCCTTGGCTCTGGTCGTGGTTGAAATGGGAGGTAGAGACCTCTGTTTATAGGGAAATGTGCTAAAAAAAAGTGTGAAAAATTAGTGAAAATGCATGTGGGATGCATGATCATGCCCTTGGAACGCGTGATCACACCCCGGGACGTGTGAACACTACCCTAGGGCATGTGATCATGAGCTCTTGCACTCGTCATATGGCCTTCCTGGGCTCCAATTGCTTTATGGGTGTTTTTAGGGTTTTTGGATCTTTCATATGCATTTTTTAGGCTAGTTTCATCAAAATTGGCTTCCATTTTCACGTGTGAGCAAAATGTGTTTGTGCGTGATTACACATTGCAAATTCACTCAAGTGCTACTTCTCGAGGTTACGTGCACTATTTTGGGGTTACTTCCACTATTTTAGGGTTACTTTCAGAAGTTTTAAGGGCCTACCGACTCCTTCCCAACGTCCGTTTTCTAAAAATCGACTTTCAATTTTAATGTAGTTAAACTCTGGTATCCTATGTCGAACACCGGTCTGATGAGTTGCTCATTTTGAGCAACATTTGCTAAAAATGAGAGACTTACCTCTCTAATCATTTGTAATTAATGAAATTGGAGTGCAACTTAATGATTTGGAAGTTGATTTTGCTTGGTTCGGGCTTTTTTAGATTCTCGGCACACTTCAGAGGTGGTAGAAAGAACAGACACTTGTCAAGTTCGGAGAGATGTTTTCATCACTAGACCTTTTTGAGGACAGTTAAAATTCCCCTGCTTTACATATGTTGTATAGTACTCTTGTATTAATGTTAATATATGTGAAGCAAATGTAGATATGCAAAAATAGTTTTTTGGGAAGAGGTATTTACCTAATGGTGTGTTGTTTAGTCTCTTGTCTTCAGGCCTATCGTTTAGTGATGTCAGTTTATTGGCGGGGCTGCCACTTGTTTGTGTTTCTTTGCAATTCTTTCGGGTGATCCCTTGATAACCTTCTTAAGTATCAATGCAAATGCTACTATGCAAATGGAATGATGCTTACAAGCAGAGAAAATGCTTTTAAGCAGTGAAATGCTTCTAAGCGGGTAAAAGTGCTTCCCAGCAGATAGAAAATGCTTCCAAGCATATAGAAAATGCTTCCAAGCAGATAAAAAATGCTTCTAAGCTAGAGAAAATGCTTTTAAGCAATGAAATGCTTCTAAGTAGATGTAATGCTTCTAATTGGGGAAAAATGCTTTTGAGATGCAATGCTTTTAAGCAGATGGAAAATGCTTCTAAGCTAGATGAAATGCTTTTAAGCAAATGAGATGCTACTAAGCAGATACGATGCTTCTAAACGGATGTAATGCTTTTAAGTAGATGGAATGCTTCTAAGCAATGAAATGCTTCTAAGTAGATGGAGAGCTTCTAAGCAGATGACACATTACTACGCTGATGCTTCTAAGCAATAAAATGCTTCTGAGCTAATGCTTCTAAGCAGATGAAAAATGCTTCTAAGCATATGGAAAATGCTTCTAAGCTAGGTGAAATGCTTCTAAGCGGATGAACTGTTACTAAGCGGATGAACTATTACTTAGCTGATGCTTCTAAGGAATAAAATGCTTTTGAGCCGATGTTTCTAAGCAATGAAATGCTTGTAAGCATATGGAAAATGCGTCTAAGCTAGATAAATGCTTCTAAGCATTGAAATGCTTCTAAGCAGATGAAATGCTACTAAGCGAATGAAATGTTTCTAAGTGAAAAAATGCGACTGAGTGGTGATGGTGCAATAGTGATACAGTGATGTTGTTATCATTTCTCATGTGCCAAGTGTGATTTCATGACATGTTAATTGTGATAATTACAGATATGACATGCTTGTGTTATCTGTGCTTCATTTTCCTTTTTGTGAATGAATTTTTGAAATAGTGATGTCAGATGAAGTGTCCTAAAACATACAATGCTCATGTTTGTGTGATTTGTGCGTGTTTTTTGTGCGTTCTTCTAGCAAAATGCAAGTTCAGGACCCTAGGAATGCATGTGCAGGGGTCTCGGTGTGTGCGTGTGTAAGCCTTAGAGCATGTGAGGCTCTGAAGGGCTCGTGATCACATGCTAAGAACATGGTCACGTGCTTTAAGGCATATGATGCCTATAAAATGAGCTCATTTTTGAGTTCAGGGTGACTTTTACCTATTTTTTGACCTTTTTTGAGCCCCTTTTGGACTTTTTTGGACAGTTTTTCTTCTGTCATTGCTCTATTGCTTCCCGGAGTATAAAAATTGTGGACTTCCCTCCTATTCCTGAGGATCTTGGTGACTTTGGTGATATAAATGCCACTTTTTTTTCTTTTGATAAGTTCATTTTAGAGGATTATGTGGTACTTGGGCAGACTGGTGCAGGGACCTCTACTGCTGGAGCTTCAAAGGCTATTGGGACTAGTGGCAGAGCCTCTTTATGTTCACCTTGACTTTCCTGGGTTGATCCAGTTTCTGTTGTTTATAGCTTGGAGTCTCATGCTTGGAATATTCATCATCGACCGATTAGTTTGCTTACTTTTACTTCTTGTAGTTACTTTTACTTGCTGTAGTTACTTTTACTTGTAGCTCTTACTATTTGTCTTAGTACTTAATGTATGTGTTACTCTTGGTTTTAGCTCTTACTATTTGGATTTTAATTTTTGTCATCTGTATAGCTCTAGCTGATATGTATTTTAGCTCTTAATGTGGCCTAGCTTTAGCTGTTTGATCATAACATTTGTCATAATTTAGCTCTAGCTGTAGCATAGCTCCTGCTGTGGTGTAACTCTGACTGTAATGATTATATCTCTAGATGTGATTTTAGCTCTTCCTACTATAATTTCTACAGCTTTAGTTATGATGTAGCTGTGGTTTATAGCTCTTGCTATGATTCAACTTTTCCTATGATGTCTGTAGCTCTAGCTGTAGTTTAGCTTTTATTGTAGTGTAGCTCTAGCTGTGATTTGTAGCTTTAGCTGTGATTCTTAGCTCTTACTGTAGTGTAGCTCTTGTTGTAATGTCTATAGCTCTAACTATGGTTTAGCTCTGACTGTGATGACTATAGCTCTAGGTGTTGTAACTTTTGTAGCTCTAGTTGTGATGTGATGTAGCTCTTGCTATGATGTCTGTAGCTCTAGTTATGATTTAGCTCTTACTGTAGTTTTTAGCTCTTGGATGTGATTTTAGCTCTCACTGTGGTTTAGCTCTGGTTGTAATGCCTGTAGCTCTAGCTATGATGGCTGTGGTTTTAGCTCTTGCTATAATTTATGTAGCTCCAGCTATGATGGTTGTAGCTCTAGCTGTTATTTTCCTATAAAGATGCAAAAAGAGATGTTTTAGTATTTGATGAAATTGTAACTATTTTTCCTGGTTGTTGCAGTCCTCTAGGCCTGTCCTTCAGCTGCCTGGAAGCTTTAATAAGGTCAGCTCGTATTATTAGGGTCTTCCTCCATGTGTGAAGCAGATGGTTGTCAGGAAGGGCTTTGATGGTATTATTTCTGCTTTTACTTATAACTCTTATGCATTGAGTCAGGCTGCAATGTGCGCTCTTGTTGAGCAGTGGATGGATACTACCCATGCTCCATTTGCCTTTTAGGGAGATGACTATTACTTTGCTTGACTTTACAGCCATTACGGGGCTGAGTTTTTTTGGGGCGCTTGTCCTTTTAGTGATGAGGCGTGTAGTTCTGCCGTTGTGAGGAATAGATGACTGAGGGATCTATTTGATGTTACTACTTCAATGAAGTCTAGCTGCTCCACTTTGATTCGGTATATACAACTTGTATATAAGGTGAGGTTGGAGCATGACATGGGTCATGTTAGTTCTGAGCAGTTGGCTAGGTGCTTCTTGTTATACTTTCTAAGTGTCATTATCTTCTTGAACGGTTCTAGCACTGGCTTCTTGCAGTTGTTACCTATCTTGAGGAACTTGACAGACCTGCCCAAGTATAGTTGGGGCGCAGCTGCTTTTTCCCATATGTATTTTGGTTTGGATGTGGCTTGTAAAGGGCGCTCGCGCATTTGTTGCTGCTTGTTCGTGCTAGATGTGAGTGTGGTCTCTTGCTTTTGGATTGTTCCATCTTTGATTGTTCTAACTCCTTTCTTCTTAATAGTTTTGGGTTTATGAGTTCAGGCTGTTTCCTCGTCCCACTATTGAACATTTGCCTAAGGGCGGCTTTCCCTATCTTCCATAATGGATCAGGAGGACTTCCGATTTAATTGAGAGTCCGGTAGAGGCGAGGGGACTCTTGAGTAGATTAGTCCATGGTCAGGTTTGGTGCATTTTGTCTTTGCTTTACCAATTCTTTGACAATTCTTTTTTCTTATGAGTTTCTTAGGTAGATTCATCCGTGCTGTTGGACGAAGCGACATGACTGGTCTATCACTGGTGGGGTGGACTATTTATGAGGAGAGTTCTTGTTGCTCCCTCTAGGGATATAATTTGGGGTCGAGAGCTCATTGGAGAGAAGCTCGACAGAGCTGAGAAAGGGTATCCCTTTGAAGATTTCCTGAAGGGAGCTCATTTTTCTTATATGATGTCTTTAGTGCCACAATTGATTAATGTTGTGGCCAATGGGTTTGTTCCTCCTCCACCTTCTCAGGCGGATTTAGAGCTGGGACTTCACAGTCATCCCAGGGTTATTTTGCTTCTAGGGTAGCTTCCTCTGAGCCGGTATGCTTTTGAGCTGTGATTTTCCTATTTTCATGCAAGCATGTAGTAAATTCTATTAGTATTAAATGGTAAATGAAATGAGTTATGAGAGTCTTATCTATAAAATTCTAGGCATCATCGAAGGATGTCAGATTTTGATGAGGAGAGTGGCCTTGGGACTAATGGAACGACACATGCTAGTGGTGTGGGACCTAGCGGTGTTGTTTTTGGTGATTTTATGAGTGCGGCACCTTATGTTGCATGGGCTGATAGTTATAGGAGCGGGAGCTCATTTCCCTTTGCCTAGAGTGGGCACACCATTGTCGGGTGTAGTGCCTGCAGATGCCACTCATTTTAGTTTCTTGACTTGGTGTGTTTCTTCCTTTTGCTTTTGTTCGTTATCTAATTTCTTTTCTATAGAGGATCCCATTTCTACTACCCAGTCTTAGTATACTGCTATGATCAGGGCATACAAGTATTTCATGGAGTTTATTTATGCACAGAGCGTATTGCTTTCTTCTTTTATTTATTTGTACCTATTTTATGCATGTGTTTTATAAATGCATGAGATGTGATCTACGATGTTTTTCTAATGCAGAATGAGCATAATCACACTAGTCGTGAATGGGAGAGGGAGTGAGCCTCTTATCATGAGCAGGTTGATCAGCTTCACGTGTAGCTGGCAGCCTTCTAGATGGGTGCAGAGGATATAGAGCCCAGTTCGGATGATTGGGATGCTTGAGTGGATTCAACTCTTGATTTTGATTGCACCCGTAGCCGATGTATTTGTCTGGAAGCTAGGTATAGGCTTTTGGCTATGGTTGTCCAGTGTTGTATTATTTTGCCGAGGTTATGGACTCAGGGTGTTGTACTTAGACATCTGTCTTATATGTTGTATTCTTTACTGATGGTTATTGTTGTTGTATCTTGGATTGACTTGACTTGTGTTCCTAATGATGACATTTGTTCATGTATTTGTGACTATTTTGTCTGATTATTCTACTTCGTCTACCTCTTTATTTTATTTTTCCCTCTTTCGCATAGGGCGCCTCTTTTCAGAGCTCTCTTCGTGCTTATCTGGGTATTTTTTCTTTTTCCCTCTTTTGCCTAGGGTGTCTCTTTTAAGAGCTCTTCGCACCTAGCTGAGATTTTTTTTCTTTTTTTGAGGTTCAACGATAGCGGTTGGTAATCTGGATGAGAAATAATAAAAAAAGTAAATGTGCAAATTGTACTTAGTATGCTCAATGGAGTTAGATGATAATGATGTATTGCATTTCCTCAAATGTACTTTCATAATTTAAAAAGCATTCACATATTCACTAAATACATTTAAGAAAAGCACAATTGCATTTATGCAGATTTTGAATTGACGGTACCCCTAGCCTTAGTCAGCCTCTTCATGTTCCCTAATTTTTGCATGAGCTGCGTTTTTTCAATTTTTAAATTAGTGGTGTCTTTTCTTCTTTTTTTTATGTATTTGCTCTAAACATAGTACCTTTTTTAAGTGGTCTGTGTTGGTAGTCTCAGAGAACTTATTCCCTTCAGAATCCATTAACTTGGTGGCCCCTCTTGATAGAATGGTTTTGACCAGATATGGGCCTTCCCAGTTTGGCCTGAACTTCCCTCTAGGGTTTGAGACATTCTATTTGGCTTACTTTAGCACCCAGTTTCCTATTTTCATACTCTTATGCTTACCTTTCTTGTCGAAGGGTCTAGCCAGTCGAGCTTGATATAATTGTGTATGATATAGTGCTTTGAGTCTCTCACTGTCTAGAGTAGTGAGGCTGTCATGCCTTTGTTGAGCCCATTGCATTTCAAGCAATTCAAATTCAATTGCTACTTATAGTGATTTGATTTTCATTTCCACTGGGAGTTCTACTTCAGATCTGTATACAAGTGAGAATGGAGTGGCTTCTATTGAAGTTTTGACTGTTGTTCTGTATCCCCACAATGCATATGGTAGTCTATCTGCCCAATCACGGTAGGTCTAAGTCATCTTTGACAATATCTTTTTGATGTTTTTGTTTGCAGTTTCTACCGCTCCATTTCCTTGTGGTTGGTAAGGTGAGGATTTGTGATGATCCACCTTATAACTCCTTAGTAAGTCCTTTACTTCCCCTTTAAACTGAACACCGTTATCTGAAACTATATGATGGGGAACCCCATATTGTCAGAATAGGTTCTTTTTTATGAACTTTGCATCTAGTTTTGCCCCTAGTTTTGTGTATGATTCTACTTTGACCAAGTTTATGAAGTAGTCGATTGCTACTAGGATGGATCTGTGTATGTTTGAGGCTGTTGGGTGGATTTCTCCGATTATGTCTAACCTCCATGTTGTGAAGGGCCACATAGAAGAAATAGAGCGAAACTCTGTTGGAAGAAGATGGTTGATGTCCTAGTGAATTTGGCACTTGTGGCACCTTCTTACGAATCTGATGCAGTCTTCCATCATCATCATCCAAAAGAACCATTGTCTCATTAAATTCTTAGCTAGAATGGCGCCATTCATGTGCGAACCACAAACACCCTCGTGTAGTTCTTCCATTGCTCTAGCAGCTTTTGTTTCATCTAGACATCTGAGTTGTATCTTGTCTGAAGTTCTTCTGTGTAATACACCCTGGTGTGATGTGAATTTTGATGATAATTGCCGGATGACTACTTGGTTTTTTTTTACTACCTTCTTAGGGTAAATTCTCTTTGTGAGGTATTACTATATATCGTAAAACCAAGGTTTGTTGTCTACTTTTACTTTTACTATTATGAGGCATTT
Organism: Mallotus repandus; assembly: GCA_949671775.1. Taxonomy (NCBI): domain Eukaryota; kingdom Viridiplantae; phylum Streptophyta; class Magnoliopsida; order Malpighiales; family Euphorbiaceae; genus Mallotus; species Mallotus repandus. Next base: position 13,655 of record CATIWM010127974.1, on the reverse strand, counting down.
GTGGCTAGGTTGCTCTAATTTGAGTAGGATTAGAGGCTTTATGGGCGTTTTGGTTGGTCTTTCCCATACTGATGCTAAGGAAGCGAGTGTGTCTGCCATTTGGTTGTTGTTTTTAGGGAGATGGATGAATTTGCATTTTTGGAAAGATAAGGCAAGCTACTGCAGGTGGCTCAGGTATAGCATCAAGTGTTGTTCTTTCAGTTCCCATTCTTTTGTTATCTGATTGATTACCAACATGGAGCTATCAAAGCTTCCAAGCCAAGTGCACATGCTTCATATTCTACCTCATTGTTAGTAACTCCAAATGCTAGCTTCTTAGTGATCAACACCACTCTGCCTTTTAGTGTTAGGAGTATGATCTCGACTCCTGCTCCAAATTGGTTGACTGCTCCATCGAACTACATTTGCCATCCCTGCACCTCGATGGCCATACTAAGGTCATCCGGGAAGTCTAGTTGAATTTCTTCTGAATCTGGAATTAGGTTGAGGGCTTAAAATTTTGTTACTGCTCTCCCTTTCACTGTCTTCTTAGTCAGATACTGCACATCAAATTCTGTGAGTAGAACGAGCCACTTGGCGAATTTTCCCACTAGGCATTGAGCTTTATAGAGGTGCTTCATAGGATCCATTTTGGATATAGCTTGAATTTTGTATGATTGAAAGTAATGTCTGAACTTCTTTATTGCCCATATCATTGCTAGGCATATCTATTCAACCTGATTGTACTTTTTCTCATAAGGCATCATTTTCTTGCTCAAGTAGCAGATTGCGTGTTTTGCTTTTCCTTCTCCCTCTTGGGCTAGCATTGCGCCGATTGCATTCCCTTCAATGGCGAGGTACAAGGTTAATGGCAACCCAGACTTGGGCGGTTTTAGAACTGGTGGATTGGATAGGTAGTTTCTGATCTTGTTGAATGCTAATTGACACTTTTCATTCCATATGACTGGTTGATCTTTTTGAGTAGCTTGAAGATGGGCTTGCAAACTGCTATTCATTTGGCAATGAACCTGCTTATGAATTGTAGCTTCCCTAGAAACCCTCTGATTTCTTTCTCTATTTTTGGTACTGGCATTTCTCTGATTGCTTTTTCTTTATATGGATCCACTTCGATTCCATTCTGGCTGACAATATACCCAGCATCTTGCCTGAAGTTACCCGGAATACGCACTTCTTGGGATTAAGCTTGAGGCTGTACCTTTTAGCCCTTTTGAGGAATTTCTTAAGAGCAGCTAGGTGCCCTTCTCTGGTTTCTGACATAACCATCATGTCATCTACATACACCTCGACTTCTTTATGTATTATGTCATGGAGCATGGCTGTTGCCATTATCTGTTAGGTTGTACCTGCATTTTTTAGGTCGATGGGCATTACCCTATAATAGTAAGTACCCCATTCTATAATGAAGGACATCTTTGCTTTGTCGATGATGGCCACTAAAGTCTGATTGTATCCAGAAAATCCATCCATGAAGGAATACATTGCACAAGAGGCAGTATTGTCTATTAACACATCTATATGAGGCAAAGGGAAGTCATCCTTTGAGCATGTTTTGTTTAGATCTCTATAGTCGACACAGATTCTGACCCTTCCATCTTTCTTTGGCACTGGCACAACATTTACTAACCATTCTGGATAGTCTACCACCTCTAGGAATTCAGCCTCGATCTGCTTTTTGATGTCTTCTTTTACTAATAGGGCCTGTTCTGGTCTGAGAATTCTCATTTTTTGCTTTACTGGTTTACACCCTTCTTTAGTGGGCATGTAGTGTTGAGCGATGTCTCTATCGATCTTGGGCATGTCTTCGTATGTCCAAGCAAATAGTTTTGAATATTTTATGAATATTTTCAATTTCTCTCCTCTCTTCAGGAGTAACATCATTCGAAATCTAGAAAATGCATGGTTCATTTTCTATGCCAATGTTAAATGGTTCAGTACATATGGAATCAATGTCAAATATGCAATTGTTTTGATCAATGCAATGCACACTACAATCAGAAAAGACATTGAACAAGTGAGCAAAATCTGATTTCATTGCATTAACTTTAGAGTTCATTACATCATTAATCTCAAATAAAGGAAAATAAAAAAAGGCTAAAGCTCTCTAGATTAACAGGCGCTTCTGTCTGTGGATCACCCATTGCTTATAAGTCTTGTCAATAAGATCATCCCAATCACTGGTGGTAAAATGCTGAATGATTCTCCTTGCCTTATTTTTCTGAAATGGTCGATGAATTTTTGAGATAATCTTCCTCCTGAGAAGTTTGCAAGCCTAGATGGCACGTGCTGTTTTACCCCATACGGTCTTGTTACCAATGCTGGGTAGTAGTGGGTGTATGATTTGAATCTTGAGATTGTTACACAATTCACATATGTGCACAAGGTCACATGTTCCAGTATCCACTAAGGGCACCTCCAGGTTATCATCTCTTTTGGGGCGCTTTTTATGCTCTCTATCCATTGCTCGGCCGAGATATGTGCTGTGCGACCACTGATATCTTTGATTTGTCTTTCTTGGTTTTTTCTTGGTTGGTATTTCATCCAATTTCCAGCAGGTTTTTCCAAAATGGTTAGCTTTTCTTATAGCCAGATCTGAAGTAGTAGGGGACTTCAAATAAAGCTTGAGTACTTTCCAGTTCTATAATCATCCAGACCTTTGATTATTTCTACCAAGATTAGTGGGAAGGGAGTCACTCCACATTCTATTCCTTCGATCACTTGAAGTATCTTGTAGTGTCCTAATTCATTGCATCACACTATAAAGTATTGAGTGAAAAGGTAGCAAGTGAGAAGTCATGTCCATGGTATGCTTCCTAGCCCCTTTATTGTATAGGTGCTCAAGAGCTGTAGGGGAATCAATTATTTATCTGTAGTAACCAATTCATTAAGCTTTTGTGGGCTTAGGTAAAAAATTATTGATCCAAGTCAAGGATATTTGATATATTGGTCAATGAAGATTGCCTCTTTGGTTACGGTAAGGGTGCGTCCTGCAATGGCACTAAACTCCTTGTCTAATGGACACAGCTCCATTGCATTGATTTGGAACACATGTTCGTATGGATCCTAGAATGATATTGTTGCATGTAAGAGGTCGTGGTTAAAGCGTACATACTGGAAAGTTTTGATGCATAGCATTCCATAGGATTGTAGGCTTTTCTAGCCACAATTGCCAAGGTTGTGTAGAAAATGTCTAGCTAGACTTGTTTGGGCTTAGAGGTTTTTTACCACGGTGCCATCTTTGAGGCAGGTTAGGATCATTGCCCTCATTTTTCTAGGTTTTGGTGAGAAGACTTAGGCTCATGGTCACTCATGTTGAGATCTTGTTTGCTACTCATTAGTGAGATAAAATAAACAAATGATGAATGATGCATGCATGGAAGCGCCTGCAAAAGAATACGATTAGCATCTATGCATGACATGCTCATGCATAGTCTTATTATCATTGATGTAGATGGCTGCAAAAAGACGTGGTTAGTATATGCTGTTTATATGTATGTCATGTATGCATGATTATGCAAGAGATGGTTAGCTTTTCTTGCACAAGGAACAAACAAATCACAAGCAAGCTCTCGCTTCCAATCTTATCGCTCCACAAGGGTATTGAATCTCTTTCTTAGGTGGGTTTTAACCCGATTGTCAATAGGGGACTATGGTTTCGCTCTTAGACTATGTTATTTTGATTTATATTGATGAGAATCAAGAGGTAAATTAGGGAACAATGTTGAAATGCACTCGAGGTAAGAGTATAAGATCAATGTGAGGACTAGTCGTTAGGTCACAAATGGTGTTTATAATCCTTAAACGCCTATGTGTTTAGGGGCTATAGTCAACAAGTGGGGTCCATTTTTATGTCCCCATATCGATATTCGATACGTTTACGAAGAGGCATGAAAGTATTGTTTGAGACTCGATAATTTGATTCTTTTAACATAAATGTGTGCAATCTAGTCGCATTCCTGACCCATCTATTTTATCTGATAAGGACAAATGGACGATGCTCGTAGGTTCCATCATCGAAAGATGTCACTATTTGCCAGTTCTCATAGGCTATTCATACTGAGGTGAATGATTCTTATCATTCCTTGTACATCGGGCTTATGCAAGGTAAACAAGGATCACATAGTCTAAGTGTGAGCAGTCTGTGAGGATGAACATAATGACATCAATTGATGATGGAAACTAGAAGTGTCATAGCATTTGTGAACATTAGGTCAGATGGACAGCATCAAGGCTAGCATGCAAAGCTTGGCAGGATCCTATTGGAGGTTTCTATAGGTTTATTTACATGGGCTGAGTCGAGGGAATAAGGCTAAAGGCTCCTTTAGTGAGAATGCCCCCCATGACTAGGGTTACAGACTCTGGTCAGTGAGTCTAGCATTCTTTTGATAACTCGGGCTGCCCCCCTTAAGGACTTGGATCACAGACTCTGGTCAGATGAGTTCGGCAAAACCACGAGTAAAGGCTAAAGGTGAAAAATCTGAATTAGTCACCCTATGACTCATATGGAACCATAGTGGATCACTTTTTCATTATTGTCGGCTAATAGGGACCAAAGGTGCACTTGAGATTGTGTAGTGCAAATGTAATAGTGGAGGGCTCCACATGATTGAGTATTAAGTAATGAGAAATAGTCATTTTCGAGTTGATCTCTCTAACTAGAGTCCTTAGTGGAATCACCACTATGAGCACCCTGAGGGTTTTGGAAGGGACATGGCAACTTTGCGAATGGGACATCCATTTGGTTTAAGAGACAAGGATAAATGTTTAGTCTCGGGGGGATGCGAGACGCTTTTTTGTTTGGAGTCGCCACCTAGTTTTTAGAAAACCAGGAAAAGATGAAAGGGATGACATCGGGTCACTCAACGAGTGTCATCCCAGTAGAGATTTTGAGCCCAGGAGATCTCATCTTCTTTTTAATTATTTCTCATCTTAATACTCAATATATGGTTGCCGCAATACCCTAGTTTCGGTAATGACAGTTGATATATATGCATTCATACAAAAACATTCATAATAACGGAAAGTACAAGAAATTCAGCATAATTATTTCCAAGGCTTTCCTAGTAAATACATATGAAAGAGAAATGGTGCGGGAATGTAAATCTAGTCTTAATCTAGAATACACCTGCAAAATGGAGATTAACATAACTATGTGTGATTCCATCTATTCATCCACTCAGACAGCACATAAGCACAATAAAGACGATTAATGCATCATGAATGATTAAACAAATGTATATAGTTTATGCTCTAGCAGTAATTATTATAAAGCATTTCTAAATGATAAGATAAACAGTAGATAATGATGATTACATCATTGGACCGCAATATCGATGCTCTAGCTTATATAAGGAGCTTTCATGTTTATTGAATGCATATTGATGCAAAATGATGATTAATTATAAGCAAAATAAAGCAGATGTTATTCAATCAACATGTAGATTGCCAGTCTCATCACATAGATCACAACAATTTTTCAACTGCTTGCGGCGATAAAGTAAAATGCAAGACAGTAAATAAACATGCAAAAATGATTATTTGGTCCTCAGATTCGAGTAAGCTTTTTTTGTATTTTTAAAGCTTTAGCTTTGAGAAATTTTCAAGCTTTCTTTGTCGAGAGGTTGAAAATGACGTGTGTAGTGGAAATTCATCTACCTTTGAAGCGTGCTTTGGCAAAGATGAGGGTGGGTTTGGTTTAAAAGTGGTTTAAAAATCCTATAAAAATGTAGAAAGTGGGCTAAAGGTGTGTGGATTGAGGCTTCTAAGCCTTCAATTTAATAGTGTTTTAGCATGTGCATGTTCTTTTTGGCTCTTGTCTCTTTTTTTTGCTGTGGTTCTTGCCTTGGCTGTGGCCGTGGTTGAAATGGGAGGTAGAGACCTCTATTTATAGGAAAATGTGCCTAAACAAGTGTGAAAAATAGTGAAAATGCATGTGATCATGCGTTTGGGATGCGTGATCATAGGCACTGGGGTGCGTGATCACAACCCTGAGGTGCGTGATCATGCACAATTAAGCATGATCACGCATCCTGGACACATCATCACGCACTCAGTTGAGTGTGTCGTGTGATCACGCGCCCAGGACACGTTGATATAATGCAAATGTGTTTAGTATTTAGTGGTAGTTTAGTCGTAATTATATTTAGTTTTCTTAAGTTTAGTATGTTTATTTTATTATTAGATTATTGTATTCACCTCTTTCTCTTTATGGATTATTATGTAGGTTTTACACATGTTTTAGGCTCAATTCGTGCTTGGAAAAGACTTGGAGTTGATTAGAACAAGTTGGAAAGCGAAAAGAATCAATTTTGGAGAATTGAAGCCTGTCACGGGTCATCACACTTGGCACGACTTGTTATGATGAGCGACTGTCACGAGTCATCACCTTTGGCACGACTCGTTTCAAGGGCAAAACACTTAGAAGATTCCGGATTGAGCAGTTTTTGTATTTCAGTCATAACTTCTTTTAGAGACATCCAAATTAGATGATTCAAGTTGTTATGGAAAGATAAGATAAAGAACTAGAAGTTTTATGAAATAACATTTGATAGTCAAAGCCATATAAATGGACAAAGCTACCCTTGAAGTCAGAGCATTTGCAAAGGGAGGTGACTTTTCGTATCAAGTGATGCCTTTTCAAGTGTGAGGCCTATAAAGAGGAGGACAACAAGAGCCAGAAAAGGGGGACTTTTGCTTATTATTAGAAATTACATTTTATTTTAGTTTTTATTACAGTCTTTCTTATAAGAACTAAAAATAGACAAAGCCTAAGAAGAAAGAACATCAAGTCTTAGTAAAAAGGGTTTTATCTTTTCTCTTATTTTCCCTTTCTATGTTGTTAATTGTTTTCTTTTGTTATTGCTCAATCATGTATCTTGGCTAAGTCCTTTGTTTGTTAGAATTGCAAGGAAGAATGACTCAATGAATTACATATTTATTTTCTTTATAGTACATGAATGATTTGATTTTAATTGAGTGTTTAATTGAATTATATATGGTTGATCACCATATATGATGTGTCAGTCAAATTATTAACAGCGAAAGTTAGGGTAATTTGGTGGAAAAACAATTGAATTCACTTAAAGGATAGGAAAGTACCTGGAAACAAGAAATCCACTTTGAGGGATTAAAGAATTGGCATGGAACTTCATGGTTTTTGTTTATCTCTATAATGATACGAAAGTACTTATAGATCTAGATGGAAATGCCCTTATTTGATCAACGACGATTGCACTTAAGGATTTTAGGCCATATTCTCTAATCATTGCATGTATTCATTCGTTGTTATAATTTATTAATTAATTCGGAATTGTAGTTCTAATAAACCATCTTTACTTTGATATTTAGAATAATTAGTGTATTAGTAGTTAATTAGAATAGTTATAATAATTCAACAACTTCCATTATTAATATATTGCCTATCCATCTTATTATCTATTCGGTTAATATAAAATACAACATTCCCAGTGTTCGACACCCTACTTGCTCTATCTAAGTCCTAGAGACTAGGGTATACAATTCTACCTACTTCATACACTGACCATAAGAGCTTGAAGTATATTTTTCAATAGAGATATTTAAACTTAAGGCAAATAAGATGGATGGAACTTTTAAAAGACTATGATTGCTCCATTCTTTACTATTCAGGTAAGGCTAATGTTGTAGTTGATGCATTGAGTAGGAAGTCAGCAGCAATCCTTGCTCACATTAGCTCAAAAAGGAGGCCAATCATTAAAGAGTTGTATGAACTAATTAATCAGGGATTGTAGTAGAAGGTAACCAAGAAATATCTTATGGCTCAAATTCGAGTGTGATAAGTGTACTTGGATAGAGTCAAGGCAGCTCAGAGAAAGGACCCATAGTTGCAAAGGATAATGTTTAAAGTGCAACAACATCAATCAAAAGATTTTATTGTTGATAATGGGGGTGTACTGTGTTTGGGTACTAGATTGTGTGTGCCAGATGTAGATGAGCTGTGAAAAGAGATTATGAAAGGGGCATATTTTTTAGCTTATAGTCTTCACCTAAGTTCTACCAAGATGTATAATGATTTCAAAGATATATATTAGTAGAATGGGATGAAGAGAGACATTGCAGAATTTGTATCCAAGTGTCTCACTTGTCAGTAAGTGAAATTGAAACATCAGAAGCCCTCAGGATTGCTACAACAATTACCCATTCCAGAGTGGAAGTGGGACATGATTGTGATGGACTTTGTTTTTGGATTGCCTCACACATCTAGTGGCTTTGATGCCATATGGGTTATAGTTGACCGATTGACTAAGTCAGCTCATTTCTTACCAATTAAGAAGACATATTCTACTAACAGGTTAGCAAGATTATATATTAATCGAAATGTTTGCCTACATGGAGTGTCAGAAAGTATAGTATCTGATAGAGGAATAACTTTTACCTCAATCTTTTGGCAAGAGCTGCATAAGGCCGGGATTCAAGACTTGACTTCAGTATAGCATTTCATCCTCAAATGGATGGTTAGTCAGAAAGGACCATCCAGATACTAGAAGACATGCTGAGAATGTGTGTGATAGACTTTGGTGGACAATGGGATTTGCAATTGCCTTTGATTAAATTTGCATATAACAACAGTTATCATGCAAGTATTGAGATGGCTCCTAATGAAGCATTATATGGTAAGGAGAGTAGATCACCCTTGTTTTAGGAAGTTGGTGAGAGACAAGTAACAGGCCCAAAATTGGTGCAAGTAACTTCAGAGAAGATTCCTATCATCCAACAAAGATTGAGAACAACTTTTAGTCAATAAAAAATCAATGTTGACCCTAAGAGAAAAGATGTATCATTTTATATCGAAGACATGGGGTTTCTCAAGGTGTCTCCAATGAAGGGAGTAATGAGATTTGGTAAGAAGGGCAAGTTAGCTCCAAGGTATATCGGACCCTTTGAAATCCGTTCAAGGGTAGGCAATATGGCTTATAGATTGGTGTTACCGCTAGAGTTGTCGTGTATTCATCCAGTATTCCATGTTTTGATGTTGAGAAAGTATGTTTTCGATCCTTCATATGTTCCTTAAACACAGACGGTAGAGCTCATAGAAGATTTGACATAAGAAAAATACCTAGTGGCGATTGTAGATCGACAAGTTCGCCAACTGCCTACCAAAGAGATTCCTATGGTGAAGGTACTGTGGAACAACCATACTATAGAGGATTGCACTTGAGAGACAGAGGTTGATATGCAAAGCTGATACCCCTATCTATGTTCTCATTGATGTAAAAATTCGAGGACGAATTTTCTTAAGGGGGGAAGAATGTAATAACCCGAATTTATGTGGTTATTAATATTAATATTAATATTAATATTATATTGTTATTCTACTTTTATTTTTATTATTGTTATTATTATTATTATTTTATATATATATATATATATATGTATATATAGTAAGAAAAACCATTGGTTGGTGGACACTGCCACCTTAAAAGAAGAAAGAGCGTCCTGCAGAGGGAAGCAGCGAGAAGATGGTATTTTTGGTAGCAAATTACTTGTTTGAAACACATATTTACAAATGAACTCCGATTAACCTTAAATTCGAACCGTAGACTCATCTCATCGTTATCTTTTTTCCGGTAGTGTCCGTTTTGCTCAAAGTGGCTCGAAATGTAGCAGAAATTGCATTTTTTTTGTCAGCCTAATTTCTCTGATCTGCACTATTCCAGCGGGTTTTAGGCTACAAGGTTGGTTCCATTACGTTTGTCTCAATGTCAGGAGTTTATAGGTACCAACCACGCATATGATCTACGTCCGTAGAATATTTGACGAATATTTTTCGGTAATTTCGGTTTATTTTTAGACTTAATTTTTTAGTGCATATTTTCAATTGTTTGAGGTTATTTTTGTGTTCTAGTAATTACTAAGATCATTTTGGTATAAATTGTTTGTCCGAGTGTTGTGTTTTTCAGGTGAGATTAAGACGGGTCCCATCTGAAATATAGTGAAATTGGGACTGGTCCAGAAAATTATGGAACTATTTTTATAAAATAGAATCAATTATGTTGATCAATTTCTATAATTGGACCAAAGTCTAATTCCTTACGGATTTTGAGAAATAAATTCTAGGAAGTTTGTGGTGGAAATTAGTTGATTTCCATTTAAATTAGTTTAATCGTTGGAGATAATTCTTAAGCCTAAAATTAATCATCTAGAGCGTTCCTAAGTCAATTTTCATGATTTCATCATTTTTATAAATTTTTAGAATTTTTGGGATTTATTAGGTATTTATTTGATAATTATTTATATACATATTATTTATAGAGTATACCGAAGCGAAGACATCGGGTAATAGGCAGACAAAGACACGCCAGCCTGCTCACTCCACTTATAAGTTAATATTTGAAATGTATGTTGGATTTATACATAAAATATAAATTGACTGAATATATTATAAAAGAAAATTTTAATTAAAGAATTTATATACTCATACTGTTGAATTATTATATTTAAGAAAATGATGCAATTTAAGAATTTACAATTTCAATATTTGAATATTGATAATGTTGATTTGATATTTTAATGTGTTGATTATATTCAATGTAAATTTACCATCATTATTTTATTATGATCATTATTGATGCATTAATACGGTTATTTGTTATTATGATTTTATTATAAGAATATTGTGATAAATTAAGAGTATTTTCATTTGCAATTATAGTATTTCTTGTACATTTTATACATAAAAATGTATTTTTGCAAAAGACTAGTAGAAGGGGCTACTTGATGGGTGTCATCAGGACTGTGTGTACACAGGTAATGATTTTGAGTCAGGCCCTTATTGAAAAATTATTTGTGAAGCTCGGTTGATGCATAGCTCTCGAGCGTAATTTGGTTGAACATTTATTGGGATCAGTGACTCGATTGATGCTCAGCTCTCAGGAACCGCCAATAAATATTGGATTAAGAGACTAACTGCAGATGGTAGCTCAGTGGAAGCTTTAGCTCTCGGGAACCGGCAGTCTTTGGATAAATAAGAGAGTCGAATGGCTTTTAGATTGTGGTTTAGGGTTCTACCACTAATTTTCACCTAAAATTATTTATTAAAATTATTTAATTATTTTATCTTTTTATTATATAATTGGTTAAGTAATTGGTGTTTGGAAGTTATGTTTTCAAAAAGGTTACCAAATGAATGTTAATGTATTTATATATATAGTATTTGATAAACCAGTGATTTTCTTTAAATACAACTTTAAATTAAATATTTTGAAATAAATGTTTTAATAAAAGAAGATTTTCAAACTAATACACATTTCTTTATATTAGCTTACTCAGTGAGGTCTGACTTTCCTCAATTATTTTTCCAGGAACCTGGGAGTTTGTAGTTAGTTCACCTTCTCTCTGACGGTACTAAGTAGGCTATTTTAATGTTGTTATTGTATGTGGATTATGTGTAAAAATCTAGACACCGCGGTAGTTTGGAAGACTTGTATTCAATGTGTTTGCATTATTATATGTTTAAATTATATTTTGAGGTTTTATGGATAAATATGTTCTATAAGGTATTGATGTTGAGTTGATGATGACTTTCATATTGGATTATTGGAGGTTGTAGTTATGGTTATATGTAGTGGGAGTGTATTTGCATTTTTATAGGTTTTGGTTTTGTCTCGATATAGGGAAAACTCTGCCGAATTTTTTGTAGAATTTTAAAGTTAGTTTTATTTTCGTAATAAATTCTTTAGGCTTACTATGGATTTTGGAAGCTTATTGCTTTCTCATTCCCTAGTCCCTAGTGTTGGTCACATGCCCTTGGGGGTTCGGGTCATGACAATGTATATTAAAATATTAATATGGTAAGAATAATTTTCCTTAATCGAATTAGGATTTATTAAGTTATAAATCCTAATTCTATCAAGCAAATTAGGATTTAAAGTTGCCACCCGACCACAGTCGGAAAATAGAAAACAAGTCGATGGAAACACATTTCCTTTGCCAGAGATTTTGTGTTCAAGGAGTAGCATCTACTTGACTATTTCTTGATATAAATATCTTAATTTTCTTGTTGCATTACTCTAGTTTTAATTTTAATGATGCATTTACCACACTTGAACATTAGTCAATTGAAAATAGCATTGGATTGATAGTTGATACACTGGATAATTGAATTGGTGCATACATTGCAAATATACTAATAAAAGCAAATAAATAAACAAATATCCCAAACATGAAAAATCAAACAAGTATGTATTTCAGATAGAACACATAAGCAAGTAATCAAGTAGCATACAAACATGCAACAGATAATTAATCAAAACAAACAAAATAAAATGGGAAAAGAGATCAAGGATTACAACCCTTGAAATACCCTATTCTAATAAATGCATCAAAAATAGAAAATAAATGAAGGGGAATTGAGATTAAGGATTACATGGCTTTAAGAATGATCTATTCTAAGAATTACAATTGAAATGGAAAATCCTATTCTAATAATTTCTGCAAAACAAAAGTTAATACAAAAATACATGCAATTACACATCACATTTATAACAATTTAATGTATTCCATCCATACACATGATATCTGACAAAGAAATAAAGAAATTAATCTAATATCGAAATGAGCATCAAAACAAGTAGTCAATTAATATATAAGTGCAAAATGCATGGTTTATACGGTGAATTAAGAAGAATACCTCAAGTGATTCCTAAGGAATTTTCTATTTGGGGAATTTAATTACAAGGTCACTTATATTTTTAAAATGGCATGCAAATAAATGATCATACAATATAAAATAAAATAAGGTGAAATGACCAAATAAAATGAAATAAAAAATAAATAAGAAAATAAGAAAATATTTTATTTTAACAGAAAATGCTTATTTAAGTAATAAGTTCAAAAATTTATGGTAAAAACATCATTTTTATAATAAAGATCATACCTTTACCACATTCCATTTAACAAAAATCATATTTTTGAAATCTCATTTTGGTAAGAATGCCATCATAAAATGATAAAAACTATTAAAAATGCAATATTTAATGGAGAACAGTGATATTTTGAATAAAAAAATATAAATTTTAACAGTAAAAGTGAAGAGAATACTATTTTTATATAAAAAATAGAAAATTAATTTATATATAGAGTGAATAAACAAGCAAAATATTACTTAATAAAATAAAAATCCAACATTTACAAAAATAAATAAAAATTATATTTTTACATCAAGACTATGATCAAAATAGGAATTTTTTAGCTATAAAAATAAAAATCTTAAGAAAATAGACAAATAAAAAAGAAAAAAAATAAAAAAAATAACATGCTTTTATGATGGTGATGATGAGAATGGTGCCACATAACACATAAAAATGCAAAATTTACATGTTAGGTTAATCAAGTAAATCAAACACTCCTAAATTTCAATTTCACCACTTCAACATCATCCCACCACTTCTTTATAAAACTACAAATTCATCACAAATAATAGTGATAATAATAAAAATGAAAGTGAAGATGCATGAATAATGATGAAAATGCTAAAATGCTAAAAATAAATTTAAAAGATAATAGAAAAAATTGAGATTTAATTAAAATAAAATAAATACTTAAAATGATAAAAATGCTAAAAATAAAAATAAAAATATTGGAGAAATTGTGTAGATATTGAGAAAAATAGAATAAAAATA